>OFHV01006643.1:0-138298 GCA_900245895.1 Lacerta bilineata
GTTTTAATACCAAATGTTTTGAGAACAAGGGCATTTGGGTATCAAGGCATTTGGGTACCAAGGTGTTTGAGAACCAAGGCTTTTGGGAACCAGGGCATATGGGTACCAAGGCATTTGGGAACCAAGACATTTGGAAACCAGGATGTTTGGGAACCAGGGTGTTTGGGAACCAAGGCGTTTGAGAACCAAGGCATTTGGGAACCAGGGCTTTTGGGTACCAAGGCATTTGGAAACCAGGGTGTTTGGGTACCAAGGCGTTTGGGAACCAGGATGTTTGGAAACCAGGGTGTTTGTGTACCAAGGCATTTGGGAACCAAGGCTTTTGGGAACCAGGGCATATGGGTACCAAGGCATTTGAGAACCAGGGCATTTGGGAACCAGGGTGTTTGGGTACCAAGGTTTGAGAACCAAGCCATTTGGGAACCGGGGCATTTGGGTACCAAGGAATTTGAGAACCAAGGCGTTTGGAAACCAGGGTGTTTGAGAACCAAGACGTTTTGGAACAAGGGTGTTTGGGAACCAGGGCATTTGGGTACCAAGGAATTTGAGAACCAAGCCATTTGGGAACCAGGGCATTTGGGTGCCAAGGCGTTTGGGAACCAAGGTGTTTGGAAACCAGGCTTTTGGGTACCAAGGCGTTTGAGAACCAAGGCTTTTGGGAACTAGGGTGTTTGGGAAACAAGGCGTTTTAGTACCAATTTTTTTGAGAACAAGGGCGTTTGGGTATCAAGGCATTTGGGAACCAAGGAATTTGGGAACCAGGGTGTTTGGGTACCAAGGCGTTTGAGAACCAAGGGGCTTTAGTACCAAGGTGTTTTGGAACCAAAGCTTTTTGAAACCAGGGTGTTTGGGTACCAAGGCATTTGAGAACCAGGGTTTTTGGGAACCAGGGCATTTGGGAACCAAGGTGTTTTATTACAATTTTTTTTTTAGAACAATGGCATTTGGGTAGCAAGGCATTTGGGAACCTGGGCATTTGGGAACCAAGGCATTTGAGAACCAGGGCATTTGGGAACCAAGGCGTTTGAGAACCAAGGCGTTTTAGTACGAAAGTGTTTTGGTACCAAGGTTTTTTAGAACCATGGTGTTTGGGTATCAAGGCATTTTGGAACAAGGGTGTTGGGGAAACCAGGGCGTTTGGGTACCAAGGAATTTGGGAACAATGGCATTTGGGTACCAAGGCGTTTGGAAACCAGGGTATTTAGGTATCAAGGTGTTTGAGAACCAAGGCATTTGGGAACCAGGGGGTTTGGGAACCAGGGCATTTGGGAACCAGGGCATTTGGGAACTAAGGCATTTGAGAACCAGGACGTTTGGGTACCAAGGCATTTGAGAACCAAGCCGTTTTAGTACCAAAGTGTTTTGGTACCAAGGTTTTTGAGAACCATGGTGTTTGGGTATCAAGGCATTTGGACACCAAAACCTTTGGAAACCAGGGTGTTTGGGAACCAAGGCGTTTGGGAAATAAGGTGTTTTGAGAATCAGGGCATTTGGGAACCAAGGCATTTGGGAACCAGGGTTTTGGGTACCAAGGCGTCTGAGAACCAAGGTATTTGGGAACCAAGGCATTTGGGTACCAAGGCGTCTGAGAACCAAGGTATTTGGGAACCAAGGAATTTGGGTACCAAGGCATTTGAAAACCAATGTGTTTGAGAACCAGGGCGTTTGGGAACAAAGGCGTTTGGGTACCAAGGTGTTTGGATACCAAGGCATTTGGGAACCAATATTAAGAGGATGCCAGCAAGGTTGAACCATTCTGTAAAAAAAGCCATTTATTATTCCAAGAAGGAAACCTTCCTCCATTTGTCAATATTAAGAGGATGCCAGCAAGGTTGAAGCTTTCTGTAAAAAAAAAAGGCCCTCAGGAGTTGGATCCTGGCGTCTGGGGTTGGGGACGCTCCTTCAGGTTTATATTTGGGTATTCCCATTTTAAAGGTGCGGCTGATATCCGGGCCGATGCAGTAAATGTTTGTTGGAAGTACGAAGGTTATCGCCTCTGGCATGCTGAGAGTCCCTGGGTGTGTTCGCAGGTATGCATTTCGGATTAATTTGATCTTCGGGTCCATTGTGACTCCCTCAATACTCCCGCCCCCCAGCACATTGTCCCAGCGTGCCTGTTGAGACAGTCTGCCAAGGTAAATGCTGTTGTTGTTGATGATGTTGATGTTGTTGTTGTTGTTGTTGTTGTTGTTGTTGTTGCTGTTGTTGTTGTTGTTGTTTAGGGGTGCTCTCATTTCCTGACTCGTTTCGAAATACGGTCCCTATTTGGAGGATGCCAGCAAGGTTGAACCTTTCTGTAAAAGAGTGATTTAAATCTTTAAGGGTTTTCTTCTGTTGATAATCTGTTGTTGTTGTTGTTGCTGTTGTTGTTGTTGTTTAGGGGTGCTCTCATTTCCTGACTCGTTTCGAAATACGGTCCCTATTTGGAGGATGCCAGCAAGGTTGAACCTTTCTGTAAAAGAGTGATTTAAATCTTTAAGGGTTTTCTTCTGTTGATAATCTGTTGTTGTTGTTGTTGCTGTTGTTGTTGTTGTTGTTTAGGGGTGCTCTCATTTCCTGACTCGTTTCGAAATACGGTCCCTATTTGGAGGATGCCAGCAAGGTTGAACCTTTCTGTAAAAAAGTGATTTAAATCTTTAAGGGTTTTCTTCTGTTTTTCTTCTGTCGATAATCTGTTGTTGTTGTTGTTGTTGTTGTTGTTGTCGTCTGGTTCCCTTGGCCCTCATGGAGAAGCTTGCATTATTTTGCTGGTTGCAATTTTAATACAAACCAATAAGCTGAAATATGCCCGTGTTTCTCCTAAAATAAGACACCGCCTTATATATTTTTTTCACCCAACAAAACACAGTATGGCTTATTTTCAGGGGACGTCTTATTTTAACCACGTCGCATCGGTACGCTGCATAGCCACGCCTCTCCCGGCTGTTTTAATGGGAGGTACCACGTCACAATGGCTTCTTATTTTCGGGGTATGGCTTATTTTTGGGGAACAGCTTATATTTCGCAAATGCATAGAAATCCTGCTATGGCTTATTTTATGGCGATGTCTTATTTTAGGAGAAACAGGGTACTACTTAAATATTATTTTTATTATTATTTTATTTTATATTATTAGTTACAGGTGGGTAGCCGTGTTGGTCTGCCATAGTCAAAACAAAATCGAAAATTCTTTCCAGTAGCACCTTAGAGACCAACTATTTGTTTATTATTATTATTATTTATTATTGTTCCATAGAATGGCTGGGGAGCCACCGAGAATCGAGGAGATTCAATCTGCAAAGACTTTGCACCAAACCTTCCCTTCTTCTCTCTTTCTATTTCTCCAACAAAAAATACAAAATCCATCTATCTTGAGTTTCCTTAAAGAAGAGGGTTTCTGGCCCTCTCATTGGCCGGAGTGGAGCGAGATCCCTCCCGATTGGCTGGCAGAGGGAAAACACCGCCCACTTTCCGACAGGTAAAGTTTTCCTGCCGATTAGATGCTTCCGCGTGCCTGATTCTTTGCATTGTCCAAAAAAACCCTGGTTTTTCTTCTCAGATTTGAGTTTTTTGCAAAGTGGGAATTTTCTGTGCAACAAGGTTTGGGATTTTTGAGACGCTCCAGAGACACTCTGGATTCCTGAAGATTAGGAAGAGGGCCTGATTTTTGCATTGTTCAAAATACGTCCTTTTCTTCTTTAATTGGAGTTTTTTTTTTGCAAAAGCTGCGAAACACCTGGATTCCTCCAGATTAGCAAGTGAACTTCTGGGTGCCTGATCCGGGCATTGTCCAAAAAACTTGCTTTGTTTTTTTAGTTTTGCAACTCTGCAAATTGTTGGTTTTTTGTGTGTGTGTGCAACACATTTGGGATTCTTGATGCTACGGAGCAATCAGAATCTTCCCGATTAGGAAGAGGGCCCGCTTTTCACATTGTCCAAAAAACTTGCTTTTCTTCTCTGATTTGAGTTTCACAACTCTGCAAATTGGTAATTTTTCACACAACAGATTTGGGATTCTTGCTCAAAATTAGCAACCGGTGAGCCAGCTTTCCGAGGGGCCAAATTGTCCCAAAAAATCTCATTTTTATTCTTGGATTTGAGTTTTTTTCCACAACTCTGCGGCGCAGGTAGGATGAGTGGCAGCCCAGTTTCGAAACCCGCCAGCATGGAAGACACGGATGTCTTTGAAGACCTCCAACCAACGGTGCAGATCTCGGAAACTCAACAGGATCTGGCCCAGGTATGTGAGCTGCAGGGAAACCCATATTCTGGATTATTTATTTATTTTTCATATATGTACTTATTTAATTTCTATACTGCCCTGTACCCAAAGGTCTCAGGGCCATTCACGTAAAATACCAAATATGTAATATTGAAATAAAAACATTAATTCAGTGAGCCCCCCATGGCTAAATGGCTCTGAATGTGGTACTGTATTGACCTGAATATAAGGAGCCCTTTAACTTTTCACGGTCAGGATTTGGGGGGAAATGTGAGGCTTATATTCGGTACAATACGGTACATACTTGCTTGGTTCAATGTCATTTTTTATTGTCTTCCTAGTAAATTATTGACCAAGGTCAATATTTGCTCCTCGGATCATTCAATCTTGGTCTTGACCCCAAGTTCAAGATCCTTTCTGTTGGTGCTGTTCTTTTTCCTTCAACAACACTCTGAAGATAAGAGGGCAAAAGCAGGGTGGATTTGATTTGGATCGAATCAATTTAATTTCCTAGTCCGTGAGACTTGATATAAAATCCTTTTTTTACAGAAAGATTCAACCTTGCTGGCATCCTCTTAATATGTACAATCAGGGGAAGGTTTCCTTTTTGGAAAACTTGGTGGTTTTTTAAAAAATTGTTTAACCACATCAATTAACAAACATTGATACATATGCTACTATGTTATTCTTTTATTTAAATAAATTGTTATTAAGGAATGATTATTTTTCTCCTTCCAATCAAGTACGGCAGAAAAGTTGTCCAATTACCGACAGTTAACTTATTAAACCTTACCGTCATTTCCTAATTTTCGGTCTATGTATTTCTAAGAGTGGAACCAAATCAGTAATTTTTAACAGAAGTGTAAAAACAACTGAAAATTTACAATTCCAAAAACGAAACCTTCCTATGGTTGCCAGTATTAAGAGGGTGCCAGCAAGGTCGAACCTTTCTGTAAAATAGGATTTCATTATTCCAGTTAGGAAACCTTCCTCTGCTTGTTCATAATAAGAAGGTGACAGCAAGGCTGAAGCTTTCTGTAAAATAGGATTTCTTTATTCCAGCTAGGAAACCTTCCTCTGCTTGTTCATATTAAGAAGGTGCCAGCAAGGCTGAAGCTTTCTGTAAAATAGGATTTCTTTATTCCAGCTAGGAAACCTTCCTCTGCTTGTTCATATTAAGAAGGTGGCAAGGCTGAGGTCGATCTGGCTTTCTGTAAAATAGGATTTCTTTATTCCAGCTAGGAAACCTTCCTCTGCTTGTTCATATTAAGAAGGTGACAGCAAGGCTGAAGCTTTCTGTAAAATAGGATTTCTTTATTCCAGCTAGGAAACCTTCCTCTGCTTGTTCATATTAAGAAGGTGACAGCAAGGCTGAAGCTTTCTGTAAAATAGGATTTCTTTATTCCAGTTAGGAAACCTTCCTCTGCTTGTTCATATTAAGAAGGTGCCAGCAAGGCTGAAGCTTTCTGTAAAATAGGATTTCTTTATTCCAGTTAGGAAACCTTCCTCTGCTTGTTCATATTAAGAAGGTGCCAGCAAGGCTGAAGCTTTCTGTAAAATAGGATTTCTTTATTCCAGCTAGGAAACCTTCCTCTGCTTGTTCATATTAAGAAGGTGCCAGCAAGGCTGAAGCTTTCTGTAAAAAATGGATTTCTTTATTCCACTAATTCTGCCCCTTCTCCTCCAGGCCCCTTCCGAAATGGACAAGTACCTCTCAGGACAGCTGCCTGCCGCCCCCCTGGACCCCGGGCAGAAGTACCGCCGGGAAAGCGCCTCCGTGGTCGACGAATACTTCTCCACGGAGAAGCCGCCTTCTGGCCCACCCGCCAACCTTCGCATGGGCCTCCACAGGCCCGCCACGCCCCTCGCCCCCTTCGCCCGGGTCAAATCAGAACCCGGCGCCTCCTCGGCCCGTCCCTGCCCCGCCGGAGCACGGCAGACCCTCCCCGACTTTGGCAGCGCCTTCCCCGTCTTCTTGAACCCGGGTGTCATCTTGGGGTGCCTGCCGTCATCGCCATCAAAATCACAGCCTGGCAGCCCGGAGGGCTCTCAGACGCGGGGCCGGGCCGCTTCGGCGCCGGAAGAGCCCCTCCGGCGCCAAACGCCCGGTGGGTTCCAGACCCTCGCCGTGCTGACCCCCAAGTACAGCAGGAGGAAAAACATGGAGCTGGAGAAGAGGAGGGTCCATCGCTGTGACTACCCCGGTAGGGCTCTTTGAACAAAAGCTTCCGCCTTGCTGGCATATGGACAAATAGAAGGTTTCCTCGGCTGGATCGCCATGGCCCCTTGAGACCCCCGTCCCGTCCCCATGTGCCCCCTCTCTCCCATTCCCCCTGCTCCTCATCCCCCCTCTTAGGCTAGCCAGAGGAGAGATCTGCCAAGTGTCAGAGTGGGCTCCCTTGAGGTCTTTCGCCCGCCCCAAACGCGTCTCCGTCCCGCGTCGGTGAATTCCCGGAATGCCGAATCCCTTTCTTAAAAAGCCAAGATCCTTTCCCCTACCCCCCCCCCAAAAAATTGCAACCAGATTTGAGTTTGCGGTGGAGGAAGAGCTTGTGTCTGGTCAGTGCTTTTAAATTGGTGTTTTTTTAACTTAATAAATGAGAGTGATTTAACTTTTATGAAACCTCCCCCCCCCAAAAAAAATAGATGATTTCCTTCGTGGGGTAATAAAATCTTCTTCTTTTTACAGAAAGGTTCAACCTTGCTGGCATCCTCCTAAAATATAGCCTGAATATAAGCCGCACTTTCACTTTTCGCAGCTGGGGTTTGGGGAAAAAGTGAGGCTTTATATTCAGGCTGATACTACCGCTACTATTTCACCCCACCAATTTATCCTACTATTTCACCCCACCAATTTATCCCTACTAATCACTACCGCTACTATTTCACCCCACCAATTTATCCTACTATTTCACCCCACCACTTTATCCCTACTAATCACTACCGCTACTATTTCACCCCACCAATTTATCCTACTATTTCACCCCATCCAATTTATCCGTACTAATCACTACCACTACTATTTCACCCCCATTTATCCTACTATTTCCCTACTAACTCACTTTATACTATTTCACCCCACCATTTATCCCTATTTTTACCCCACCAATTTATCCCTACTAATCACTACCGCTACTATTTCACCCCACCAATTTATCCTACTATTTCACCCCACCAATTTATCCCTACTAATCACTACCGCTACTATTTCACCCCACCAATTTATCCTACTATTTCACCCCACCAATTTATCCCTACTAATCACTACCGCTACTATTTCACCCCACCAATTTATTACTACCCCACCAATTTATCCCTACCGCTAATCACCCCACCTATCCTACGCTACTATTCTACTAATCACTATCCTACTATTTCACCCCACCAATTTATCCCTACTAATCACTACCGCTACTATTTCACCCCACCAATTTATCCTACTATTTCACCCCACCAATTTATCCCTACTAATCACTACCGCTACTATTTCACCCCACCAATTTATCCTACTATTTCACCCCACCAATTTATCCCTACTAATCACTACCGCTACTATTTCACCCCACCAATTTATCCTACTATTTCACCCCACCAATTTATCCCTACTAATCACTACCGCTACTATTTCACCCCACCAATTTATCCTACTATTTCACCCCACCAATTTATCCCTACTAATCACTACCGCTACTATTTCACCCCACCAATTTATCCTACTATTTCACCCCACCAATTTATCCCTACTAATCACTACCGCTACTATTTCACCCCACCAATTTATCCCTACTAATCACTACCACTACTATTTCACCCCACCAATTTATCCTACTATTTCACCCCACCAATTTATCCTACTATTTCACCCCACCAATTTATCCCTACTAATCACTACTGCTACTATTTCACCCCACCAATTTATCCTACTATTTCACCCCACCAATTTATCCCTACTAATCACTACCGCTACTATTTCACCCCACCAATTTATCCCTACTAATCACTACCACTACTATTTCACCCCACCAATTTATCCTACTATTTCACCCCACCAATTCATCCCTACTAATCACTACCACTACTATTTCACCCCACCAATTTATCCCTACTAATCACTACCACTACTATTTCACCCCACCAATTTATCCTACTATTTCACCCCACCAATTTATCCTACTATTTCACCCCACCAATTTATCCCTACTAATCACTACCGCTACTATTTCACCCCACCAATTTATCCTACTATTTCACCCCACCAATTTATCCCTACTAATCACTACCGCTACTATTTCACCCCACCAATTTATCCCTACTAATCACTACCACTACTTTTTCACCCCACCAATTTATCCTACTATTTCACCCCACCAATTTATCCCTACTAATCACTACCGCTACTATTTCACCCCACCAATTTATCCTACTATTTCACCCCACCAATTTATCCCTACTAATCACTACTGCTACTATTTCACCCCACCAATTTATCCCTACTAATCACTACCACTACTTTTTCACCCCACCAATTTATCCTACTATTTCACCCCACCAATTTATCCCTACTAATCACTACCACTACTATTTCACTCCACGAATTTATCCCTACTAATCACTACCACTACTATTTCACCCCACCAATTTATCCTACTATTTCACCCCACCAATTTATCCCTACTAATCACTACCGGTACTATTTCACCCCACCAATTTATCCCTACTAATCACTACCGCTACTATTTCACCCCACCAATTTATCCTACTGTATTTCACCCCACCAATTTATCCCTACTAATCACTAACCGCTACTATTTCACCCCACCTATTTTTTTTAAGAGATTTTATTATTTTCCATAGAAACAAAAGAAAAAACAACATGAAACATACATAAACACAGTAAAACAATCGACATAATCAACAATAAAAACATAACAATACAATATGAAAATAAAAAAAGAAAGCAAAACTTATACAAACCTTTTCTAATACAATCTTTGTTTCTCTACTTTTTCATTAACTTCTTAGTGGGAACTTCCCCTGTTCCCTTTTCTGTCTTCAAAAACGTATATACTTTTTAGGTAGCTTCAATTCTTATCTCATTAACTCTTACACAATATCCTAATGCTCCTTAAATTTATCTTCCCCAATGCATTCCTTCACCTAACTTCTATACCTTATCTTCTTTTTAAATATATACCTCTATCGCATCAAAATTTCTTATAGAATCACCATATCTAACCTCGAATTTCTAAAGCCGATTCTTTTATATATTTCTGCACAAATATTCAAACATTTAATTTCACATGCTTAACTAAATAATCCTTAAAAACAGCTTCAATACAACTTTAAATCCACTTTTAAAAAGTTTGGCAGAGTTCGCAAAACTTTTCCGTTAGCCGCGGCTTTAGTCTTTTAACGCTACCAAGCTCCGGCAAACAGTTCAAAGGGAGCAGGCTTCCTTTCAACTTTCCTCTGTAAGTTATTAATCTTTACAAGTCCAAATCAGTTCAAAATTATTACTTACAGAGTTTCTTCTGAACGTTCTAAGCAGGAAGTATCTGGTGCTCAGGTTTGGCGGGATCGCTGCTTTGATCCTCCGAAGGCAGTCCCCTCTTCAGTCCCGTGCCTAGGCTCCGCTCGCCTGATTTTCCCCCTTACGAGGGTCGATCAGGAGCGGGGGTGGCACGTCTGGGACCCACGAGGGTGGCAGTCCACGGGACGCTCTTCCCGTGGCTTTAAGGGACCCGTGGCGCAGGCACGGTAGTCCCTAAAGCCTTTCGGAGGACGGAGCCGTCTGACTCCCGTCCGCCATTAGCCGGCACCAAACCGGAAACTCCTATTTCACCCCACCAATTTATCCTACTATTTCACCCCACCAATTTATCCCTACTAATCACTACCGCTACTATTTCACCCCACCAATTTATCCTACTATTTCACCCCACCAATTTATCCCTACTAATCACTACCGCTACTATTTCACCCCACCAATTTATCCTACTATTTCACCCCACCAATTTATCCCTACTAATCACTACCGCTACTATTTCACCCCACCAATTTATCCTACTATTTCACCCCACCAATTTATCCCTACTAATCACTACCGTACTATTTCACCCCACCAATTTATCCCTACTAATCACTACCGCTACTATTTCACCCCACCAATTTATCCTACTATTTCACCCCACCAATTTATCCCTACTAATCACTACCGCTACTATTTCACCCCACCAATTTATCCTACTATTTCACCCCACCAATTTATCCCTACTAATCACTACCACTACTATTTCACCCCACCAATTTATCCTACTATTTCACCCCACCTATTTATCCTACTATTTCACCCCACCAATTTATCCCTACTAATCACTACCGCTACTATTTCACCCCACCAATTTATCCCTACTAATCACTACCACTACTATTTCACCCCACCAATTTATCCTACTATTTCACCCCACCAATTTATCCCTACTAATCACTACCGCTACTATTTCACCCCACCAATTTATCCCTACTAATCACTACCACTACTATTTCACCCCACCAATTTATCCTACTATTTCACCCCACCAATTTATCCCTACTAATCACTACCGCTACTATTTCACCCCACCAATTTATCCTACTATTTCACCCCACCAATTTATCCCTACTAATCACTACCGCTACTATTTCACCCCACCAATTTATCCCTACTAATCACTACCGCTACTATTTCACCCCACCAATTTATCCTACTATTTCACCCCACCAATTTATCCCTACTAATCACTACCGCTACTATTTCACCCCACCAATTTATCCTACTATTTCACCCCACCAATTTATCCCTACTAATCACTACCGCTACTATTTCACCCCACCAATTTATCCTACTATTTCACCCCACCAATTTATCCGTACTAATCACTACCACTACTATTTCACCCCACCAATTTATCCTACTATTTCACCCCACCAATTTATCCCTACTAATCACTACCGCTACTATTTCACCCCACCAATTTATCCTACTATTTCACCCCACCAATTTATCCCTACTAATCACTACCGCTACTATTTCACCCCACCAATTTATCCTACTATTTCACCCCACCAATTTATCCCTACTAATCACTACCGCTACTATTTCACCCCACCAATTTATCCTACTATTTCACCCCACCAATTTATCCCTACTAATCACTACCGCTACTATTTCACCCCACCAATTTATCCCTACTAATCACTACCGCTACTATTTCACCCCACCAATTTATCCTACTATTTCACCCCACCAATTTATCCGTACTAATCACTACCACTACTATTTCACCCCACCAATTTATCCTACTATTTCACCCCACCAATTTATCCTACTATTTCACCCCACCAATTTATCCCTACTAATCACTACCACTACTATTTCACCCCACCAATTTATCCTACTATTTCACCCCACCAATTTATCCCTACTAATCACTACCGCTACTATTTCACCCCACCAATTTATCCTACTATTTCACCCCACCAATTTATCCCTACTAATCACTACCGCTACTATTTCACCCCACCAATTTATCCTACTATTTACTATCCTACGCTACTATTTCACCCCACCAATTTATCCCTACTAATCACTACCGCTACTATTTCACCCCACCAATTTATCCTACTATTTCACCCCACCAATTTATCCCGTACTAATCACTACCGCTACTATTTCACCCCACCAATTTATCCTACTATTTCACCCCACCAATTTATCCCTACTAATCACTACCGCTACTATTTCACCCCACCAATTTATCCTACTATTTCACCCCACCAATTTATCCCTACTAATCACTACCGCTACTATTTCACCCCACCAATTTATCCTACTATTTCACCCCACCAATTTATCCCTACTAATCACTACCGCTACTATTTCACCCCACCAATTTATCCTACTATTTCACCCCACCAATTTATCCCTACTAATCACTACCGCTACTATTTCACCCCACCAATTTATCCCTACTAATCACTACCGCTACTATTTCACCCCACCAATTTATCCTACTATTTCACCCCACCAATTTATCCCTACTAATCACTACCGCTACTATTTCACCCCACCAATTTATCCCTACTAATCACTACCACTACTATTCACCCCACCAATTTATCCTACTATTTCACCCCACCAATTTATCCTACTATTTCACCCCACCAATTTATCCCTACTAATCACTACCGCTACTATTTCACCCCACCAATTTAATCCTACTATTTCACCCCACCAATTTATCCCTACTAATCACTACCGCTACTATTTCACCCCACCAATTTATCCCTACTAATCACTACCACTACTATTTCACCCCACCAATTTATCCTACTATTTCACCCCACCAATTTATCCCTACTAATCACTACCGCTACTATTTCACCCCACCAATTTATCCCTACTAATCACTACCACTACTATTTCACCCCACCAATTTATCCTACTATTTCACCCCACCAATTTATCCCATTTGTCTCTTCACAGGCTGCACAAAGGTTTACACCAAAAGTTCTCACTTGAAAGCACATCAGAGGACTCACACTGGTATGTGGCTGGGTGCGGTGGGTGGGTGCGCGGTGAGATGTGCTTGTAAAGGAGATGTTTGGGGTGAAATTAGAAATATTCCCTCCACCAGGTGGATTTGATTTAAATCCAATCAATTTAAATCACCATTTAGATCCCTGGTCAGTAAGAATAAATTTGTTTTATTTTATTTTTCAAAAGTTTTTTATTTTCTGATATAAGAACATAGAATAAAGTAAAAAAAATAATAATAATACAAAAACACACTAAACAACAAAACAAACCAACAAAAGAGAAAAACTAACAACATCAATACATTATGATACTCCAATACATCTTCCTTTACATTGTCTTAAGGACCTCCTCACACCCTCTCCTTCTGCGTACATTGTGTCTCATCAGTAGTAACTTTAAATCACATAAGTCTAACCAATAGTGTATCCTTTTAAACCTGTTACAGGTAGGTAGCCGTGTCGGTCTGCCATAGTCGAAACAAAATAAAAAAAATTCTTTCCAGTAGCACCTTAGAGACCAACTGAGTTTGTTCTTGGTATGAGCTTTCGTGTGCATGCACACTTTTAAACCTATTCTTTTAATTCTAAATTATACTAGCTGTTGCCTTTTACTTCCGTCTGCTCCTCTTAAATCTTAATTTTAACATAATTTCTTAGTGTTTAAATTTCTTCCACTCCTTCTCCACCGCATCATCCCTCTGGTCACGGATTTTCCCGGTCATTTCGGCGAGCTCCATATATTCAATCATCTTCAATTGCCATTCTTCAACTGTCGGGATCACCTCTGTCTTCCAGAGCAGAGCAGAGAGTAAGAATAAATTTAAATCCTTTTTTTTACAGAAAGGTTCGACCTTGCTGGAATACTCTTAATATGGACAAGCAGAAGGTTTCCTTTATAGAATAATAAAATACTTTTCTTACAGAAAGGTTCAATCTTGCTGGCATCCTCTTAATATTGACAAGCGGAGAGAGATGTCATTTTTGGAATAATAAATTTCCGGAGGAGTTTTTTACAGTTATATCTAGTGTAGATTTGATTTAAATTTCTATTTACATCACAATTTAAATCCCTAGTCAGTAAGGTAACACTGAATGAATGAATATACTTTATTCGGTCACAGACCAGCATAAAACAACATATTTACATTTATAAAAACAATGTAAAAATAATGTAAAAATATATATTTAAATGGGCACTCATTACATGATGAGGGCATATTCAACATATCCAGCCCTACTTAATCCATGTCCTTAAAATCATTGATTAAACATAGATATACACTAATAAAATTTAGACTCGGGTATCGGTTCTATGAGATAGGCTACTAAAATATAGATCCAACAGTATTTTAGGCCACTATTTAAAGTTGATTTACATCACAGACCATCTTTCGACGTATATCTATCAAGGCTGCACAGAATCTGGCGGCAGCGTAAGGTAACAGTGTAAAAACTTCTATGAAAATTTATTATTCCAACAAGGAAAGCTTCCTCTGCTTATCAATATTAAGAGGATGCCAGAAAGATTTAATCTTTCTGTAAAAAAAAACATTTTATTGTTCCAAAAATTAAACCTCCCTCTGCTTGTCCATATGAAGAGGATGCCAGCAAGGTTGAATCTTTCAGTAAGAAAAGGATTTCAATGAAGTCTTACGGACTAAGGATTTCAATCACAATCCATTCCTCCAACCACCTCCAGTCATTCACCCAGCACCTTCGCCGGTTCTGATTTCTGGGTACCATTCGAACCCGCAGCCCCAACCCCTGGACATCTGCTATGAAAATGTGCTCCGGGAGGAGAAGGGCTGGGCAGATGTTTCTAACACCACTTCCTTTTCCTTCTTTCTTCTGCCCCCTTCCAGGCGAGAAGCCATACCGGTGCGCTTGGGACGGGTGTGAGTGGTGTTTCGCCCGATCCGACGAGCTGACACGTCACTACCGGAAACACACGGGCGCCAAACCCTTTGGGTGCCTCGCCTGCGGGCGTTGTTTCTCCCGATCGGACCACTTGGCACTACACATGAAAAGGCACCAGAACTAAAAATGGGAGGTCCCCACCCGAACAGCCACATTGTCCATATTAAGAGGATGCCAGCAAGGCTGAACCTTTCTGTAAAGAAAGGGTTTTATTATTATCCCCAAAAGGAAACCATCCTTTGTGCCCAAACGCCTTGTAAGAACAGCCCCCTTTACTCCTCTTTCTCCTCTGACCCACTTTTTATTTTGTTTTATACATTTTGAATGTTTTGCTTAAATACTATCTGTCGTTGTGTTAAATTCTATGTTGAATACCATCTGTTAAACATCTTCATCCCATTTTCCTTGATCGGCTCGTAAATCTTCAACTCTCCCCCCATAATTTCCCCCATGATGATAATCAGATCAGTTTACCGATATCCGTAGCCCATTGGATCATTACATCTTTTATATCCCATTCCAATAAAATTCCATATATTTTAGAAATTACCTTTGTCTTATTCTGCAATAATTCTTTATCTAATATTGAAATTTTACTTGCAAAACCTGGTTTTTTTATCTGCTTTTGAACACGTCATTTCGTTGGTACTGAATCCAACCTGTGGCTCATTAGTTTTTGTGACTATGTGGATCCCAGTTCAGCTATTGGTTGATTGATTGATTGATCAGCTACTGATTGATTGATTGATTGATTGTGTGTGCTGATATGGATCAAAGCCCCCCATCCAAACCACAACTATCACTAGTGCAGGTCAGGAAAAAAAAAATCCAGTTTTTATCATCTACAAGATCTTATTTATTTTATCGTACAGTCCATTGATTATTGATTTTGTTTCGGGGATCAATATTCTCGGAGAGCAAAACTCACGTTCGAATGGCTGTTTTTAAAAGTCCGGAACGAATCAATCAGGTCAGTGCAGGTGAGGAAAAAAATTAATTTCAGTTTCTATCATCTACAAGATCTTACTTATTTCATAGTATAGTGCATGAATTATTATCGGCCCTCGAGATGTTTTGAGACTACAATTCCCATCATCCCTGACCAGTGGTCCTGTTAGCTAGGGATGATGGCAGTTGTGGTCCCAAAACATCTGGAAGGCTGAGTTTGCCTATGCCTGAATTATTAGTTTCGTTTCGGGGATCAATGGTCTCGTTAGAGAGCAAAATTCATGTTAAATTGATGTTTTTAAAAGTCTGGATTAATCCAGTTTGCATTCCTTTCTATGAGAAACCGTGCCTCGCACTTGGAACGCTTTGGACTGAAGTTTGAGACACAAAGTACCTCTGCCCTTTCTTATTTATTTCATCGCACGGTCCACTGACGTTCGAGAGGAAAATCCACATCAAACGGCTCTCGATCAATCCCTTTCTATGGGAAAGCGCCACTCGCACTCAGAACCCGGGGAGACATTCATGTCCAAAATCTCATATATTGATCCGTACAAGGGAGACCCTGATCTGCTGCCCCCAGACCCACTCCCCAGTCCGCCAAAGGGCAAACGATCCCCATCGGTCGAACCGGGTTCCGGGTTCGGGTTTGGCTCGACCCCTTCTGCCAAAGGGGAAATGGCACCCGTTGATTGAGGTTATTCTTCTTATCCCCAAAAGGAAACCTTCCTCCAATTGTCCCTATGCGGAGTATGCCAACAAGGCCGAACTTTTCCGTAAAGGTCCAAGAGTCTCCACTCATCTTGGCTCGGGTCTTGAACTTGCCGTCACAGTTCTTTGCTCCGCCAAAGTTTTTCCTTTGACCCCTGGGGTTTTTTTTTGGGGGGGGGTCCGAAGGTAACCTCCGGCTCCCCAATCTCACATCATGATGTGTCTACGGCGATGGAGGGCCAGGTGGTCCGAGCGCGAGAAGCTCCGGTCGCAGTCCGAGCAACGGAAGGGCTTGATGCCCGTGTGTTTCCGGAAATGCCGGGTCAATTCGTCCGAACGGGCAAATTTCCAGGTACAGCCCTCCCAAGTACACTTATACGGCTTCTCTCCTGCAGGGGGGGGGGGCGACATAGGGTTATTGTTTTAGTAAAATGAAATAAATAGGATGCTAGCAAGGCCGAACTTTCCTTTTAAAGAAGGGGTTTTATTACAGTGGTACCTCGGGTTAAGAACTTAATTCGTTCCGGAGGTCCGTTCTTAACCTGAAACTGTTCTTAACCTGAAGCACCACTTTAGATAATGGGACCTCCCGCTGCGCCGCCAGAGCACGATTTCTGTTCTTATCCTGAAGCAAAGTTCTTAACCTGAAGCGTTATTTCTGGGTTAGCGGAGTCTGTAACCTGAAGCGTCTGTAACCCGAGGGACCACTGTATTCCAAAAAGGAACCCTTCTCCCATTGTCAGTATTAAGAGGATGCCAGCAAGGTTGAACCTTTCCGTAAAAAAGGGAAATTATTATTATTATTATTATTATTATTAATTATTATTATTATTATTATTAAAAGCCTTCCTCTTATGGTCGATTTTAAAAGGAAGCCAGCAAGGCTGAACCTACCTGTGTGTATCCTCCTGTGCGCTTTTAAGTGTGAGCTCTTAGTGTAAACTTTGCTACAACCCTCAAAGTCGCACTGGTGAATGCGCCTCTTCTTGAGGTCCGGCGAGTGAGTCTGCTGCATGTGGCTCACGGAGGAAGGCCTGGCAAGAGACGGCAGAGAGGAAGGGGTCAGAAAACAATTAATACTACTGATAATAATAAGAATGCTAGCAATAATAATTGTTAATTAAAATAAGAATTTTAAAAAGGTAAAAAACAGACACACGAGAAACACCAGAACCGGAGAGTAAGACTCAACTAATAAATAATAATAATAATAATAATAATAACCCTATCCCTAATCCCTAATTCCTATCCCTATGTTGTTGTTGTTCAGTCGTTCAGTCGTCTCCGACTCTTCGTGACCCCATGGACCAGAGCACGCCAGGCACGCCTATCCTTCACTGCCTCCCGCAGTTTGGCCAAACTCATGTTAGTAGCTTCGAGAACACTGTCCAACCATCTTGTCCTCTGTCGTCCCCTTCTCCTTGTGCCCTCCATCTTTCCCAACATCAGGGTCTTTTCCAGGGAGTCTTCTCTTCTCATGAGGTGGCCAAAGTACTGGAGCCTCAACTTCAGGATCTGTCCTTCTATCCCTATATCTAACCCTTCCTATCCCTATATCTAACCCTTATCGCTAACCCTAACCCTAACCCTAATCTATATATATAAAACGCAAGTGTCTCTGCATCCAGTCCCTGTGTCTCTGGGTTTGCGCTACTGAGCATGTGCCCCACGGACACAGGGATTGGAGCAGAGAGACAATCGGGCCGGGAGCAGCGGCGGCAGTTGAAATGGAACGCCGGCGCACCAGAGGCTGAAGGGCGGCCGAGAAGGGAGGACACGCTGCCACTCTCGCCGCTGGGCAGAAGGAGGAGGAGAACCGGGGGGGCGAAGCCTCCCGGGAGATGATGCCTCCGCCGCCGCCTCACCCCCCTCGCTTCCCCACCCACCGCCCCACACTCCGAAAGGGGCTGGGAGCCCCACACATCCGGAAGGAAACCTGTTCTATCCTTCGTGCAGTAAGTATGTTTAGGACAGGAACAATAAAAGGAAACACGCCGTCATTTCTCCCTCAGGAATCTTAATGCCGTGTAGGGAGCGCATGGTTTGCCCTGCTCCCTGCACTTCAGGACTTTGGGTTTTGTGTCAGAAATGTTCTAGCGCCCGTTATTTTAACGGGTTTAAACCACTAGTAATAATAATAATAATAATAATAATAATAACAATTTAAATCAATTCGATTTAAATCCCTAGTCCATAAGACTTGATTTAAATCCTTTTTTTTACAGAAAGGTTCAGCCTTGCTGGCATCCTCTGGCAGGAGACTCACTCTCTCTGGAGCTCGGGGAAGGAGGCCGGGCGGCTCTCTGAAGCGCTGTCGTCGCTCTCGCTGCCGATGCCAACCGGGCAAATGGAACCGGGGTCCACTTTCACTGCGGAAAAAAATGTAGGCCCATTCAGAAAAAGGACAACACTTTCCAGGAGATATTTGTAGTTTCCTGGAGTTTAGTGATCTGACATGGTCATTTCTCCCTACCTCTGTTTACTTTCCCTTTGGGGAATAATAAAAATCCATTTTTTACAGAAAGGTTCAGCCTTGCTGGCATCCTCTTAATACTGACCAGCGGAAGAAAGTTTCCTTTTTGAAGTAATTACAGAAAGGTCCAACCTTACTATTCTCCTCTTAACCGGGGGAAGATTTTCTTTTTGGAACAATGAAATCCTTTTACTGAAAGGTTCAGCCTTGCTGACATCCTCTCAATATGGACAACTGGAAGGAGGTTTCCTTTTTGGAACAATAGAATATTTTTTTACAGACAGGTTCAGCCTTGCTGGCATCCTCTTAATATTGCCATGATCTACAACCACCCCACAGCGCCCTCACCGGAACCGGCGTCCTTCCCGTCACCTCCGATGAGGGGCACCGTCACGGCGGCGGCTGCCACCCCGTCAGCCGGCACAGCGGCGTAGACGACCGGCAGTGACTGGACCACCAGTGGGATGGTCTGGAGTTTGCCCATCTTGCCGGGCAGCTGGAATGAGGGTATTGTGTGGATCACGTGCAGGATCTGCTGCCCGCCGCTGCCCTGGCTGGAGGCCAGGATAGAGCCCGGAGAGAGGACGGCTGGGATGGCCGAGGACGTGGAGCCCAGCGCCGCGGCCGCCGGTGATGCGGCGGGTGGCGCAGCGGACCGGAAGCAGGAGAGAGGGATCTGGGGCGTTGGTGGCGCCTTGGTCTTGTGGACAGACAAATCCACCGGCTCGGCCAGTAGCTCCTCGGGGGGCTCGGTCTTGATGTCACCCAACAACGCAACCGGCGGCTCGCCGTCGCCCAGCAGTGGCGAGGAACTCATGGCGGGCAGATGTACCAGGAGCCTGGGGAAGGGAAGAGAAGGGCCAGTCAGGTCTGGGTTCCTGAACGCTTTGGGAAAGTTTCTTCTATGGACTCATAAAATCGATTTATCATAAAATCGATTTATTTTATGGAATCATAAAATCGATTGATTTACAGAAAGGTAAAGCCTTGTTGGCATCCTCTGAATATTGACAATCGGAGAAAGGTTTTATTTCTGCAATAATACAGAAAGGTTCAGCCTTGCTGGAATCCACTGAATATGGACAAGCGGAGGAAGGTTTCCTTTTTGGAACAATAAAATCCCCCTTTTTAGAGAAAGCTTCAGCCTTGCTGGTCTCCTCTGAATATGGACAAGCGGGGGGAGGTTTCCTTTTTGGAATCACAAAAGCTCCCCTTTTTACAGAAAGCTTCAGCCTTGCTGGACTCCTCTTATTGTGGACAAACAGAGGGAGTTTTCCTTTTTGGAATAAAAAAAAAAAAAAAAAATCCATTTTTTACAGAAAGGTTCAACCTAGCTGGTATCCTCTTCATATTGACAACCGGAGGAAAGTGTCCTTTTGGGAATCATAAAATCCTTAATTAACTTATTGTTCTTCATTATTATTAATTTTATCTTTACACCGCCTTTCACCCAAAGGTCTCAGGGCGGTTCACATAAAATATCGCATACATAAAATCAAAATACAAACAACCCTATATTATTATTATTATTATTATTATTATTATCATGTTGGCAACCGTCTGTCCCAGACAACTGGCTCAGGTGTGGGGCAGCTCCCAAAATGTACCCACTCACCTCCACCCACAGTCAACACGAGATCCCAGCCTGGGCATCCCCCTTTTACAGAAAGCTTCAACCTTGCTGTCCTCCTCTTAATATGGACAACTGGAGAAAGATTTTCTTTTTGGAGTAATGAGTTTTCAGAAATGCATAGACCAGCGGTGGCGAAACTATGGCACGTGTGCCACACTTGGCACGCAGAGCCCTCACTGCTGGCACGCACACCATCAACCCATCCGCGCTGTTGTTGTTTCTCCCCCAGGCTACAGCTTGTGTCCGCTGTTGAAATCCGGAACCATTTTATTATTTTATTTTTTTGCTGGCCACCAGAGATTGCGTTCGGCGATTGGTCTGTTTTTCAATTTGCTGCGTCAGTAGCTGTTTCTGATTGGGCGTAACAGCATTCGTTTTTTAACCCTTATTGTGCTGTGTTTTTTGTTGTTTTTTTGGCGCTTTGGTAGACGATGATGTCGGTGCTGCATGTTAGTTCCAGCGAAGGTATTATTCATCATTTATTTCTGTTTTCTCCCCTCCTAAAATCATAGAATCATAGAATCATAGAGTTGGAAGAGACCACAAGGGCCATCCAGTCCAACCCCCTGCCAAGCAGGAAACACCATCAAAGCATGCCTGACAGATGGCTGTCAAGCCTCTGCTTAAAGACCTCCAAAGAAGGAGACTCCACCACACTCCTTGGCAGCAAATTCCACTGTCAACAGCTCTTACTGTCAGGAAGTTCTTCCTAATGTTTAGGTGGAATCTTCTTTCTTGTAGTTTGAATCCATTGCCCCGTGTCCGCTTCTCTGGAGCAGCAGAAAACAACCTTTCTCCCTCCTCTATATGACATCCTTTTATATATTTGAACATGGCTATCATATCACCCCTTAACCTTCTCTTCTCCAGGCTAAACATACCCAGCTCCCTAAGCCGTTCCTCATAAGGCATCGTTTCCAGGCCTTTGACCATTTTGGTTGCCCTCCTCTGGACACGTTCCAGCTTGTCAGTATCCTTCTTGAACTGTGGTGCCCAGAACTGGACACAGTATTCCAGGTGAGGTCTGACCAGAGCAGAATATAGTGGTACTATTACTTCCCTTGATCTAGATGCTATACTCCTATTGATGCAGCCCAGAATTGCATTGGCTTTTTTAGCTGCTGCATCACACTGTTGACTCATGTCAAGTTTATGGTCTACCAAGACTCCTAGATCCTTTTCACATGTACTGCTCTCAAGCCAGGTGTCACCCATCCTGTATTTGTGCCTTTCATTTTTTTTGCCCAAGTGTAGTACTTTACATTTCTCCCTGTTAAAATTCATCTTGTTTGCTTTGGCCCAGTTCTCTAGTCTGTTAAGGTCATTTTGAAGTGTGATCTTGTCCTCTGGGGTATTAGCCACCCCTCCTAATTTGGTGTCATCTGCAAACTTGATCAGGATACCCTCAAGCCCATCATCCAAGTCATTGATGAAGATGTTGAATAAGACTGGGCCCAAGACAGAACCCTGTGGCACCCCACTAGTCACTTCTCTCCAGGATGAAGAGGAGCCATTAATGAGTACCCTTTGGGTTCGGTCAGTCAGCCAAAATGCTCAGCAGCTTTGGGGCGCCCCCCAAAAAGCAAAGCAAATTTTGTGTGACACCCCCCCAAAAAAAAAACCCTCAATGAAAAGCTCAACAACTCTGGGCACTTTGCGATAAATAAGTGGGTTTTGGTTTGCAGTTTGGGCCCTCGGTCTCTAAAAGGTTCGCCACCACTGGCATAGACTATTAGACCAATAATTATGAAATTATGGGGAAGTTTAATAAGTTAGCTTTCTGTTTGGACAACTTTTCTGCTGTGCTTGACTGGAAGGAGAAAAATAATCATTTCCTTCATAACCATTTAAACAACTTATTTCACTAAAGCAATAACATTATGGCATACGTATCCATGTGTTGGGCCAGGCTTCCTCAACCTCAGCCCCCCAGATGTTTTGAGACTACAATTCCCAGCATCCATGACCACTGGAACTGCTTGCTAGGGATCATGAGAGTTGTAGGCCAAAAACATATGAAGGGCCAAAGTTGGGGAAGCCTGACTTAGACTGAGTTTCGGCACACATGAAAAACTTTAAACAAATCCTTCTTTCCTGATGAATAGCCTTTGGACTAGCTTGAAGAGAAAATCTTGAGAAAGATTATTCCCCCCCCCCAAAGCATTTTATTTTAAAAATCCAATTTAAGGCAGCTCAGAGAGGAGGAGGAGGAGGAGAGAGAATATGAGTCCAGGGTGGGAGAGGGAGGGAAAAAGAATCATAGAATCATAGAATCATAGAGTTGGAAGAGACCACAAGGGCCATCCAGTCCAACCCCCTGCCAAGCAGGAAACACCATCAAAGCATGCCTGAGAAGAGAGAAGAGAAGAGAGGGATAGAGGAAGGGAGATTTGAGAGAGGGATGGAGAGCAAGAGAGAGAGAGAGAGAGAAAGAGAGGGAGAGAAAGAGAAAGAGGGAGGGAGATGTGAAGGTAGGGCTTGTGCGAGCATCACAAGGGAAGCCAGCCTGCAGGCTCTGTTGCCATGGCATCCGGATGCACCTGAGGATGCAGCCAGTATCCCTTTCTAGGGGAAAGCGCGCCTCGCTTTTGTAATTTGAGTGCGAATTCCGGGGGTGGGGGCAACTGCAAAAAGCAGCGGGAGGATGGAACGTGGCTCCTGGGGCACCGCAGAGTTCCCCTCTGGCCCCATGTGGGGAGAAGGGACCCTTCGGTTGCCTGCCTGCCCCCAAGGGAGCCGAGAGGGACCTGGTCTTCCTGTTGGTCTGAAGGTGCTGGTCTTGGTGCTGATGGGGCCGGGTACCAAGCTCTGTTGGGAGTATTCCATTGCCGTGGCAACAGAGCCTGCAGGCTGGCTTCGCTGTGATGCTCGGAAAAAGCCCTGCCTTCACATCTCTCTCTCTCTCTCTCTCTCTCTGTGTTTTTCTTTCTCTCTACTTTTTTTCTCTTGCTCTCCATTACTCTCTCAAATCTCCCTTCCTCTATCCCTCTCTTCTCTCCTTCCCTCCCTGGACTCCTTCTCTCTCTCTCTCTTTCTCTCTACTTTCTTCCTCTTACTCTCCATTCCTCTCTCAAATCTCCCTTCCTCTATCCCTTTCTTCTCTCTTTCCCTCTCTCTTCCTTCCTGGACTTCTTCTTCTTCTTCTTCTTCCTCTCTCCCTCCTTAATTTGCTGTCAGAGGAGGCCCAGAGGAAATTCCTGCCATAGGTGTGGACATCGCTTCAGGCGGCTGGGTGTGTCCCCATTTCGCCAGCTCCTTAGGCCGGCCAGAACTTTCCTGGATAATAAGGATTGTTTTATTATTTCTACCCTGCCCATCTGGCCCTCTCCGCCCAGCTTCAGCTGCCTCGGCAAGCCCCGAACAAGGAGAGTGTGAGGCACCCGCCCGTCCCCATTGCAACCTCTCCGTGACCTGGCACCGCCTGGGCCCTGCCCAGAGTGGAAAAATGCAGGCGTTCCTGCTGCCGCTCTCCACCCAGTGCAAGGCTGGGTGTGCCTCCTGCACTTAAAAAAAAAATCCCTAAAACAGCAATTTAACATGAATTTCACTATCTAACAAGACCTAAAATGAAAGCAATAAGCAATGTTTGGACCCCTGGGCTCTCACTTGTGGGATGTCTCTCCCCACCCCCCCATGCTTTTTAACATCTAAATGAAGCTGCAGGGAGAGATCATCAGGGAATTTGCGCTGGGGGTTCACCAGTATGTGGATGATACCCAGCTCAGCCTCCCTTTTGAATCAGAACCAGTGAAGGCAGTCAAGGTGCTGTGTGGATGCCTGGAGGTGGTTGGAGGACGGATGGCGGCTAAGGATTGAGGTTGGATCTGAACAAGACCAAAGTCCAGCTGTGGGGAGGCAGGTGTGGGGGACTCCCTGGTCCTGAATGGGGCAACTGTGCCCTTAAAGGACCGGGTGCGCAGCCTGGGCGTCATTTTCGCCATTTTGGCCCTATGGAGGCACAGGTCCATTCTGTGCCTAGGGCCCTGCCCACCAACTGTCTCGCCAGAGCAGCGCATGCTCTGGTTATCTCCTGCTTGGACTCCTGCCATGTGCTCTACATGAGGCTACTTTTGAACGTGACCTGGAAACTGCAATTAATCCAGAATGTGGTGACTGGGAGTAGCCGCTGAGACCACCTACATTGGCTCCTAGGACATTTCCGGGCACAATTCCAAGTGTTGGTGCTGACCTTGAAAGCCCTAAAAGACTGCAGGCCAGAAGGATATGAGCCGCTGATTCTGTCCTGCCATTTCCACAGTTTTTTCAGTGGGATTTTTTGGAATTGTCCCTTGAGGACAGCCGAAGGCGGTGCATTCAATCTTGCGGGAGTAGAAGCGCGTCGTGCGGTGACAAACCACAAGAGTGAAGCATTGGAGAGACAGTTTCAGTACAAGTGCTCCGATGACAATCTTGTAGCACTAGGGATATTAGGGGGTGGGGGGTGGGATCTGAGTTCAGACGAAGCCAGCACCGTGGTACCTTGGTTCTCAAACTTAATCCGTTCCGGAACCCTCCCTGTGCGTACGGTTGCGCCCTCTGCCGCTCCCGTTTCCTGGGGTTGCGCCGCCTCCGCGCTTTCGCCTCCTTCGCCCACCGCCCGCGGGCACCCCCACCTGTCAACCCGGAACAAGTCTCACTCCGGGGGCGCAGCGGCCACCCGCGGGATCGTTCTCACGGAGCCTGCTCGAGCCCCGGACTCGCTGCCAGCCAGGTGCTCGAGCGCACCCCCTCAGGAGACGCCAAGCAGAGGCTCTGCCGTGCGTAAAAGTCGCGGCTGCCCGGCCTCCAGCTCCTCCTCTTCCTTGCACACTCCCCACCACTCCCGTTTCTTCGCGCTTCCGCCTCCTCCACAAACCCACCGCCCGGGGGTGCCCCCACCTGTCGACGCGGGATCGTTCTCACGGAACCTGCTCCAGCCCCCGCGACTCGCTGCCAGCCAGAACTGGGGGGAATCGGGAGCAGCAGTGCCGCACCAGAAAGCCCCCCCACCCCGCCAAACCCCCTCGGGTGAGAGCCCAGCAGAGGCTCTCCCGTGCGTAATAACAGGCGCAGCGGCCAGGCCTCTCTTGCTCCTCCTCTTCCCTGCGCGCTCGGCTGCGCCCTCTGCCGCTCCCGTTTCCTCGGGAAGCTGCCGCTTCCGCCTCCTCCGCCCATCGCCGAGGCTTTCCTGCCCGCTCAGCCCTCCGCGCCGGGCGCACATCTTTGCCGCGGGTCCCCGTGCGCAATGCCAGCCTGGCTGGACGCGCCGGTGGTGGTGGCGGCTGCTCTTCTCCGTCGAGCCGTGCTCCCCCACCCATCTGCCCATCCCTGACCCCACCCACCCACCGCCCCGGCACCCCCACCTGTAAACTCTTAGCCAGCCTCCCTCCCTCGTCAATCCGTTGCCACCAGGGGCGCAGCGGCCGCCACCCTGGCTCTACCCGTGGGACCGGCTCACGGAGCCTGCTCGAGCCCCAGAACCGGGGGCGGCGGCGACGGGAAGGGGAAGCAGCAGAGCCGCGCCAGAAAGCCCCCACCCCCGACACACACACACCCCCTCAGGAGACGCCCAGCCGAGGCTCTCATCCGTGCGTAACAGACGCCTCCTGCTCCTCCACTCCCCGGCGCGCTCAGCTGCGCCCTCTGCCGCTCCCGTTTGCGAGAGGCTGGCACCGCCTCCGCGCTTCCGCCTCCTCCGCCCACCGCCCTTGACCGCTCCCTTGCCACCCACCCGCCACCCACCGCCGCCTCCTCCACCCACCGCTCTGCTGGACCACCTCCCTGCCCGCTCCTCTCGCCGGGGGTCCCCGTGCGCAACGCGAGCCTGTCGGATTTTCTCCGCCAAGCCGGGCTCACCCACAAATCTGTGTGTCCCTCACCCCACACACCACCGCCTCCTCCACCCACCGCCCTGCAGGACCACCTCCCTGCCCGCTCCGCGCTGGGCGCGGCGCACCTCTCGCCGGGGGTCCCCAATCCTGGCTGGACGCGCCGGTGGCGGCGGTGGCTCTCCTTCACAGAGCCGCGCTACTCCACCCATTTGCCCGTCCCTGACCCCACCCACCCACCACCGCCTCCACCCATCGCCCCGGACCGCTTCCCAGCGCGCTCACCGCCTCCGCGCCGTGCGCTCCCCTCGCCTTGTGCGCAAAAGCGAGCTTGGCTGCTGGACGCGGTGCCAGTGGCGGCGGCTCCTCTCTCCCCCACCCAACTGCCTGACCCCACCCAGAGGCTCCACCCAGCCGCGGCTCCACGGGCTGTCAATCAGCAGCGGCGGTGGGGGGAGGGGAGGAGGAGGCAGGTGGCCAAATTGCGGGGCGAGGGCTCAGCCGCCACCGCCCTCCTTCCTTCTCCCCTCCTTTTCCACCCTTACCCATTCCTCCTTTCCCACCCTTTTCCCATTCCCCACCTCCCCGCACCAGCAGAAGCAGGGGGCCGATCCGGGTTGGGCTGCTCCGCCCTTTCTGACTCCACCTTCCCGCGGACAGGAGGCTGCGCAGGCAGCCTTTCCCCGAGGCGAGTCCAGCCTTCCAAAGCCTTTTATCGGCTTTCCAAATTAATAATAATAATTTATTATTTGTACCCCGCCCATCTGGCTGGGTTTCCCCAGCCACTCTGGGCAGCTTCCAGCAAAAGATTAAATATACATTAGAATGCCCATCATTCAAAACTTCACCAAACAGGGCTGCCTTCAGATGTCTTCTAAATGTCATATAGTTGTTTATTTCCTTGACATCTGATGGAAGGGGCGTTCTACAAGGTGGGCGCCACCACCGAGAAGGCCCTCTGCCTGGTTGCCAACATACAGTGGCACCTTCGTTCTCAAACTGAATCCATTCCCGAACCCAAAGCGTTCCGAAACCAAGGCACGCTTTACCATGGAAAGGAACGCCAAATGGATTAATCCATTCCAGCAATTTGAACATATGAGTTTTACTAACGAGACCACTGATCCCTCAAACGAAAGCAATAATCAATATATAGGGATACCTTGGTTCTTAAACTGAATCCGTTCCGGAAGTCCGTTCCAAAACCAAAGCGTTCCAAAATGGAGGTGCGCTTTTCCATAGAAAGGATTAATCCATTCCAGACTTTTAAACTAAAACCGCAATTTGAACATGAATTTGACTTTTGAATGGAACCATTGATCCATAAAATGAAAGCAATCACCAATGTACTGTACAATAAAATAAGATATTGCAGATGATAAAAATGAAAATTATTATTTTTTCTTTCCTGCACTGATTATAGTCATTGTTTGGACGCTTCTAGCCATTTCCGCAGTCACACCGTCAGTCCATCAGGAGCTGAACTGTGTTCCACACAGCCACAAAAGCAGAGGAACCGAAAAAGCCAGAAAAATGCCAAATCAAGAGCAAAAAGCAAAGCGTCATTTGATTACCAAAATGTTTGGGAACCAAGACGCAGCTTCAGATCGGCACAGGGCCCCCGGAAACAATTGCCAGAAGCCACGTTGGACACTCGGCTTCCGGAAAACAGAACACTTCCTTTGGGCTTTTCGGTGTTTGGGAACCAAAGCTGTTTCTGTGCCGAAACCCCGATGGAAATGGACCCAGAAAACCAGTTTATGTGAGTTACGTGGCTCTTCCCTCCCGCGTCGAAAATGTGGGCAGCCGACCAGCTTCCCAATCCGGCACCCGATCTGGCTCCGGAGTAAGCCCTCTGGACATCTGCAGAGCCCCGCCCCAGTTCACCTTTGAATGTATTTTTCATCTTTTGTGGGAAGTCACCCAGAGTGGCTGGGGAAACCCAGCCAGATGGGTGGGGTAGAAAAATTATTATTTATTATTATTATTATTATTATTATTATTATTATTATTATTCACTTGGGCTCTGCAGAACTCCAGGAGGGAAAACAGGAGTGCTGTTTGCAAAGGTGATAGCACTGCAAGAACAGTTTTCATCTGGCAAAGATTTTAAGCAACAACAGAAGAGACAGATTTTATTTATTTTATGTACAGGACGTGCATTCATTATCTCATAACTTTCCAGAGTTACAGACCTGGAGGTTGCGCACTTTTCCTGTGTCAGCTGAGCCTCCATGGGTGGGAGCAGTTGCTGCGGCGCGCTCAGCACATGAGGAGGCTGTGCTTGGGCCCGTCCACCCTCTCCAGCTTCTCTCTCTTTTTTAAATAAATCTTTATTTACAATCTTATAATTATTACAATGCTTTTCATACATCAAAATCATACAGTAAATTACATCACATTGTAATTCTTCCTTACCCAAATTTCTTTCTTTATGCCACCACCAAAATCCCCTCTGACTTCACAAAAAAAGAATGTGGTAAACTTACTCTTGCATTCCAGAGTTCCCTTTATATTAATTTATGTATTGATTGACCTAATTCATTTCTAAATTTTCTATCTTATTTACTTCATATCTCTTAATCAAGGCATGATAGTACAGTGTTTTTCAACCACTGTTCCGCGGCACACTAGTGTGCTGCAAGATGTTGCCTGGTGTGCCGTGGGAAAAATTGAAAAATTACTTTATATATAGTCAATATAGGCACAGAGTTAAATTTTTTAACATTTTCTAATGGTGGTGTGCCTCGTGATTTTTTTCATGAAACAAGTGTGCCTTTGCCCAAAAAAGGTTGAAAAACACTGTGATAGTATATTAGTTTTTGAGCAATATTTTACCATGTAATCCTCATAGCATTTCCATTCATCTTTTAACTTTTGTTTGGATTGATTTCGTATTGCGGCCGCTAATTTTGCCAATGATAAATACTCACTTAATTTGCAAATCCATTCCTCCTTTGTTGGGACCCTCTGTGCTTTCCAATTTGCCGCTATGACTACCCTAGTGGCAGTGCTTGCATACAGGAAGATTTTTTTCATTCTCTGTGGTATTTCTTCGTCTAATAGCCCTAGTAAATATACTTCAGGTCTTTTAGTAATCAATTTGTAAGCATCTTTTTCATGTCTTCATGTACCATTATCCAAAAAAATTTAATTTGTTCACACGTCCACCACATAACATACTTGCAATCTCTTTTTTATTATTTATTTCAACAACACACATAACAAAACAGAGAAAGGGGGGGGGAAGGCTAAAAGAAAAGAAAAATACAAAAAAGAAACAACCACATAGAATTCCAAACAACTCTCCCTCCACCCGGTGTGGACTTCCAATCTTCATTCTTCTGTCTTCTTTTAAAAGTCTATTATTTTCACATTAATTTTCCCCATTTCATACCTTTCCTTTCCTTTTCTTCTAGACTTCTAACATTAATCAAATAATATACATCTTTTTATCTTTACCACATACACAGCTATAATTTACATATTACAACTTTTTACAATTCCAATATAATGTATTATATTATATGCTATCCACGAGGTTTATCACAAAGTTTACATATTCAACATATCCTTCCTATATATTCCATAAACTTTCCCCATTCTTTTAGGAATGTTTCATCTCCCTGTTGCCTGATTTTCGCTGCTAATCTTGCTATTTCCGCATACTCTGTTATTTTCTGTTGCCATTGCTCCACTGTTGGGATTAGTTGTGACTTCCAAACTTGCGCCAATAACAGTCTCGCCCCCGTAGTTGCATACATGAATAGTTTTTTTAACCTCTTCCCCTACCATTCCTAACAGAAAAGCCTCTGGCTTTTTCTTAAAAGTGTACTTGAAGATCTTTTTTAATTCGTTATAAATATTTCCCCAATAAATCTTTATTTTATTGCATGTCCACCACATATGGAAGAAACCGCCATCTTTCACCCCACATTTCCAACAGTTCTTACTACCAGTTCTGTACATTTTAGCCAATTTATCATGACAGACTTAATCTCCTCGTCTTTGGTGTTCCATTCCAGTAAATAATCATTTATTTTTTATAATACTTTTTTCTCATTCTGTATTAGTGTTCTGTCTATTATCGATCTCTCCTGGTCAAAACCTTTCATTCTCTTTTCTTTTACAAAAAGGCTATTAAGTTGGTGGTATTCTATCCATCCTGATATTCTATCCTTTACTTCTTCATACGGCCTGATTTTAACTATGTTGTTTTCTTCTATAAGGAGATCTCTATAAGTTATCCATTGACTTTTTGTATTTAATTTTTTGACTGCTTGAACTTCCTGAGGTGACAGCCACCCTGGGGTTTCCCTCTCAAATAGCTCTTTATATCTGTTCCAAACCTCATATAGCAGTTTCTTAATGGCATGACTTTAAAAACCCCTGTGCCAAAGATAGGCATGCCACCCAAATTATTTTCTACCCCCTCCAAGTTTAATATATCCATATTGTCCAATCTGATCTATTCTCCTAACCACTCTATACATGCCACTTCGTAATAAATTTTAAAGTCAGGTAGAGAGAAGCCCCCTCTTTCTCTTTTGTCTGTCAAGAGTTTATACTTTACCCTGGGCTTTTCCCCCTGCCACATGAACTTTGAAATTATTTTCTGCCATTCTGTAAAATATTTTAGAGCTGTGATAATAGGAATATTTTGAAATAAGAAAAGTATTTTGAAGAAGAAGAAGAAGTTTGGATTTGATATCCCGCTTTTCACTACCCGAAGGAGTCTCAAAGCGGCTAACATTCTCCTTTCCCTTCCTCCCCCACAACAAACACTCTGTGAGGTGAGTGGGGCTGAGAGACTTCAAAGAAGTGTGACTAGCCCAAGGTCACCCAGCAGCTGCATGTGGAGGAGCGGAGACGCGAACCCGGTTCCCCAGATAATGAGTCTACCGCTCTTAACCACTACACCACACTGGCAAAATATTCATTTTGATGGCTGCGATCCTGCCCCAAAAGGACAGGTTGAGTCTGGTCCAAATTTCGAGACTTCTCCTTACTTCTTTCCATGCTGTTTCATAATTGTTTTTGTGGGATGTAAACACAGAGCAGCCAAACCCAACACTGCTAGAGTGGACATGAAGGTAACTCAGTCCTCCAGGCTTAACTTCCTGTTTACCTGGACTGAGTTACAGGAACCAGAAGTAGGTGTGTCTTACCTGGGAACAAGATCCCAAAGATCACTCTCCATTTTTGCCTCGTCTTCTGAACAAGCAGGATGCTCTCTCTCAGCTTGCAGCTGAGAGGAGCAGAGGTGAAGCCTGTTCCCCTATGGAATCAGCTTCACCACATGTAAATATATTTATCTAAGCTTATCTGCCTCTTTGAGCCTGTACTGTAACTCATGGATGACTGTAAGTAAACTCTTTTATATCTTATAATCAGTACTGTGTTGTGTCTTTATTTTTAAGAGGGAAGAAGGGGAATATACCAGGAATATATATTTCTTATAGAGGCTTTAGCAAGCCTATGCAACTGTTTTCTGCTGTGTTTTAGAAAGGGAATGTAACTCTGCTAAGTTTGGAGCTTGCTCACACAAACTGGGATGATATATATAAAATAATATATACTCATCCACACTCCTAAACATTCCCACAGTTTTAAATAAGTTGGAATATTTTGGGGATAACCAAATGCCCAGATCTTTTCTTTTCTTTTCTACTGATATCCCAAATTCCTTTTATAACTGGTCCCTTTGGTCTTTACTTAAGTTCTTTACCATCATCTTCGTTTTACTCGTTTATTTTTAATCCTGCCAATGAACCAAATTCTTCAGTTACTTTTAATGCCACCCCTAATGATATTTGCGGTTCTTGAATTGTTAAAGCAATATCGTCTGCAAGAGCCTTCACTTTATATTCTTTTGATCCAAGTTTTATTCCGGTAATCTCGTCTGTGTTCCTTATCTTTTGTACCAACACTTCTAATGTTGTTATGAACAAAAGGGGGGACAGAGGACATCCCTGCCTTGTGCCCTTGGAAATTTGAAGATTGTCTGTTAAGTCATTGTTCACTATTAATTTTGCCTTTTGGTCCTTATAGATCGTCTCAATCTATAAATATAAAAATGTTCCCATTGCGTGCGCGGGTGTTACCAACTTGCTCCATAACCGCTGGACCAAACAGCATCAAATTAGGACACAGCATTCCATGGCCATCAGGGAATAACATAGGATAATTAAATTTCAAAAAAACCACACCTGACATACCTAAAATAAAGAATAAACACAAAAAATTGGTGCACCTATTAGATGTCACCAGCAACAGCACTGACATCACAACCAGCAACCAATAGAAAGGCGCCACCCGCCTTTTTGCTGTCGCCGTCGTAGAGATCGCACGTCCAGAAGCCCGAAAATGCGCTACGTTGCAGCTTACCTTCTTGCTGTCCTTGGGGGCAATGAGTCCCCAAGCTCCAAAGACTTAAAGAAAATTCTTGACAGTGTAGGCATTGAGACGGACGATGAACGTGTGAATAAGGTCATTAGTGAGCTGAATGGGAAAAACATTGAAGATGTCATCGCCCAAGCTTGCCAGCATGCCAGTTGGTGGGGCTGTAGCAGCAGCTGCTGAGGAGAAGAAAGAAGAAAAGAAAGAAGAGTCTGAAGAATCTGATGATGATATGGGATTTGGGCTGTTCGATTAAATTTTGAGGGCTAGTCTAGAATAAAACTTGGTTAAAATAATGTTTTGTTGTGACGTACTTCATAAGCTTCCTTGCTTTCTGTATGTACAGTTTTCTGAATCATTTGGTAATGCTTTAGAAGTGGCATCTTGTGATATATTTTTTTTATAAAAGAATTTATTGGTCTTTTCAAAACAAAGAACAATATAACACATACACATACACAACACACCCAAACACTAACCCCACAGTCAAACCACAATAAAACAAAATACACCAAAAATTCTTATTCTTGTTTACACAAAAAAAAAACTTTTCTTGTTCACGTCACTACTTAGTGACTTCCCCCGTTTTCTCCCCTTTGGTTCCAAATCTAATTTACTTTAGTAACTTCTCCTCTCTAAAATTAAATCATTAACAAATCTATACTAAACAAACTTCTTAAAATCTTATTTTTACTCCAAGATAATCTATCACTTCTTATTTTACATCAAATCTATTCCAAGTATTACTTCATAATTATTAATAATGCAACTTTATAACATAACATACTGCTTCTTATATCAAATCATATCAAACGTCTTCTTTCACTTAGACTGCTGCTAATAAAACAGAAATTCAAATATCTCTTCTCTAGTTCAAAAGCTTAAAATCTTAACACGCCGGCTTCAGGGTACCATAATAAACCATCCTAATTTTATCCTTAATATATTTCACCCTATCCCTTTTCTGACCATTTTCTTACACCATCTCAGGGCTTCCCCCCAGATATTCCTCCCTCTTACACTCCAACCATTTTCCAGAATGTCCTCTTTTCTTGTAAGTCCACAAATCCAGACACTTTATCACAAGATGCCACAGTGGCATCTTGTGATAAAGTTACAACCCTTTGTTACTGTTTTTGTGAATTACGGATTTTCTAGAGTGTGGTTCAAAGCAGTTTGGTATTAACATCATAAAGTGAGCAGTTGGATGCTATTTAACTGTGCTAAGAGATTAAAAATAGGTTTTTCCACAACAACAACAACAAAAAAGAAGAAAGGCGCCACCCAACTCCTGAGGTGACAACTTACAGCCACCTCCTCAAATGGCTGTCCACCATTTGTGGCCTAACTTTCAGCCGCCGCCTCAAGGGGCCCGACAACGCATAGCAAGCAGGCAGTTGTTCAAAAAGAGGTGGGGGGTCGGGGGGGCGACAGAGCTGGGGCAAAAATGGAGGCCACCAACCCCCGAAGAAGCCGTCTGCATGTGTGTGTGTGCGCCTTCCCAGGCCACAGCGATCGACAGCCGCTTTCCGGAACGCAAGCTCCATTTGTAATTATACAGCAGTAAGCAACAGAGTTTCAGGGTGACCAGGGAAAGTGCAGGGGAGGGGAAGGTAGCAGGCAGAAACGGGAGGAAAGACGGAGAGGAGGCAGACGGAAATTCAACAAGAGAAGCTGTGTGGAGGCAGTCAGAAACGGGAAAAGACGGAGAGGAGGCAGGCGGAAATTCAACGGGAGAAGCTGTGCGGAGGAGGAAGAAATGGGGGAAAGATGGAGAGGAGGCAGGCGGAAATGCAACGGAAGAAGCTGTGGGCATGGACAGTTTACATTTATATATATATGTATATAGATCTTCCTTTTCCATTTCACAAAAAAAGCCACCTCAACGTGTGGCCGGGCCAGCTAGTACTGTTCATAAATTTTTCACCTAGGCCCATTGTTTCTAGATTTGTTTTCATAAATGCCCATGAGAGGCTATCAAAAGCTTTCTCAGTGTCAATGAAGATTAGTGCAGCTTGTTTGTTAATCTTTATTTCTAAATATTCAGTTAAATACAACATATTCCTCATATTACTTTTCATATGACATCCTGGCAAGAATCCTGTTTGATAGTTATATATTTGTGAGACCATTACCTTCTTCAATCTTTGGGCCAGAATGTTAGAGAACAGTTTGTAATCGTTTAAAACAGATATTGGTCTATAATTTTTAATGTTTGTGAGGTCCGACCCCAACTTGGGGATTAACATAATGTGTGCTTCAGCCCACGTTTTCGGGATCTGTCCCTTTTCCATTATATTGTTCATTACCTAATGTGTCTAAAAGGGAAGGTAGTTCATGATGGATGGGAGTTTGTTAAAAGGGATATATTAAAAGCACAACTTCAAGCAGTACCAATGAGACGAAAACATGGAAGGTGCCTAAAGAAGCCAGGGTGGCTATCTAAAGAACTTTTAACTGATTTAAGATTTAAAAGGGATATGTACAAAAAATGGAAAAAGGGGGAAATCACCAGAGAGGAATTCAAACAAATAGCCAGCACAGTGTAGAGACAAAGTCAGAAAAGCTAAAGCACAGAATGAACTCAGGCTTGCTAGAGAGGTTAAAAGCAATAAAAAGGGCTTTTATGGGTATGTCCGTAGCAAAAGGAAGAACAATGAAACAGTGGGGTCACTTAGAGGAGAAGATGGTGAAATGCGAACAGGAGACAGAGAAAGGGCAGAACTCCTCAATGCCTTCTTTGCCTCAGTCTTCTCCAAAAAAAGAAAACAATGCCCAACCTGAAGAATATGGAGCAGATGATTCAGCAGGGGAAACACAGCCCAGAATAAGTAAGGAGGTAATACAAGAATACTTGGCTAGTTTAGATGTATTCAAGTCTCCAGGGCCAGATGAACTACATCCAAGAGTATTAAAAGAACTGGCAGAGGTGATTTCAGAACCACTGGCAGTAATCTTTGAGAATTCCTGGAGAACAGGCGAAGTGCCAGCAGACTGGAGGAGGGCAAATGTTGTCCCTATTTTCAAAAAGGGGGAAAAGAGAAGACCCAAACAATTACCGCCCAGTCAGCCTGACATCAATACCAGGAAAGATTCTAGAGCAGATCATTAAGCAAACGGTCTACCCACAGCTAGAAAAGAACGCTGTGATCACTAAAAGTCAGCATGAGTTTCTGAAAAATAAGTCATGTCAGACCAATCTGATCTCATTTTTTGACAGAATTACAAGCCTGGTAGATGAAGGGCAACGCTGTGGATGTAGCCTATCTTGATTTCAGCAAGGCCTTTGACAAGGTGCCCCATGATATTCTTGTAAAGAAGCTGGTAAAATGCGGGCTAGACAATGCTACCATTCAGTGGATTTGTAACTGGCTGACTGACCAAACCCAAAGGGTACTCATTAACGGCTCCTCTTCAGACAGTGGTCCTGAAGGTAGGAGTCTATCAAGTTCTGAAGATGATCATCCAAATGTCAAGGACCAAATGGAGCAAACAGCATGCACACCTAGTGGTGGGAAGAAAAAATCCTTAAATAAGAGACTAGGGGAATGATCAATGGTCTTCAAGTGTCTGTATACTAATGCACAGAGCATGGGAAATAAACAAGATGAACTTGAGCTCTTGGTACACCAAACTAAATATGACATAATAGGCATCACTGAAAGCCTGGTGGGATGAGTCTCATGATTGGAATGTATTAATAGAGGGATACCATCTATTTCAGAGAAATAGACCAAACAGGAAAGGAGGAGGAGTGGCGTTATATGTCAGGGATGTGTATACCTGTGAAGAGATCCAGGATTTAAAACTTCAAAGCCAAACTGAGAGTATCTGGGTCAAAATTAAGGGAGAGAAAAATAACAGTGATCTCATTGTGGGAGTTTACTACAGATCCCCAAGCCAAACTGAGGACACAGATGATGCTTTCCTGGAACAGATGACCAAGCATTCAAAAGGAAGTGAGATAGTAGTAATGGGGGATTTCAACTATCCTGATATTTGTTGGATGTCAAACTCAGCCAAGAGCACAAGGTCGAACAGATTCCTCACTGGCCTTGCAGACAATTTCATTGTCCAGAAAGTGGGAGAAGCAACAAGGAGGATCAGCCATTTTAGATCTGGTCTTAACCGGTAATTAATAGTGATGACTTGGTTAATGGGGTAGAAGTGGCAGGATCATTAGGTGGGAGTGATCATGCTATTCTGGAGTTTATTATACAGCATAAGGGGCATCCAAGCATAATAAGACTCAAATTCTAAACTTTAAGACAGCCAACTTCAGAAAATTTAGGGAAATGTTGGGTGTGATCCCATGGTCAGTAATACTAAAAGGGAAGGGAGTTTATGATGGATCTGAGTTTGTTAAAAGGGAGATATTAAAAGCACAACTTCAAGCAGTACCAATGAGACGAAAACATGGAAGGGGGCCTAAAGAAGCCAGGGTGGCTATTAAAGACACATTTTAACTGATTTAAGATTTAAAAGGGATATGTACAAAAAATGGAAAAAGGGGGAAATCACCAGAGAGGAATTCAAACAAATAGCCAGCACGTGTAGAGACAAAGTCAGAAAAGCTAAAGCACAGAATGAACTCAGGCTTGCTAGAGAGGTTAAAAGCAATAAAAAGGGCTTTTATGGGTATGTCCGTAGCAAAAGGAAGAACAATGAAACAGTGGGGTCACTTAGAGGAGAAGATGGTGAAATGCGAACAGGAGACAGAGAAAGGGCAGAACTCCTCAATGCCTTCTTTGCCTCAGTCTTCTCAAAAAAAGAAAACAATGCCCAACCTGAAGAATATGGGAGCAGATGATTCAGCAGGGGAAACACAGCCCAGAATAAGTAAGGAGGTAATACAAGAATACTTGGCTAGTTTAGATGTATTCAAGTCTCCAGGGCCAGATGAACTACATCCAAGAGTATTAAAAGAACTGGCAGAGGTGATTTCAGAACCACTGGCAGTAATCTTTGAGAATTCCTGGAGAACAGGCGAAGTGCCAGCAGACTGGAGGAGGGCAAATGTTGTCCCTATTTTCAAAAAGGGGAAAAGAGAGGACCCAAACAATTACCGCCCAGTCAGCCTGACATCAATACCAGGAAAGATTCTAGAGCAGATCATTAAGCAAACGGTCTGTGAGCACCTAGAAAGGAACGCTGGGATCACTAAAAGTCAGCATGGGTTTCTGAAAAATAAGCCATGTCAGACCAATCTGATCTCATTTTTTGACAAAATTACAAGCCTGGTAGATGAAGCGAACACTGTGGATGTAGCCTATCTTGATTTCAGCAAGGCCTTTGACAAGGTGCCCCATGATATTCTTGTAAAGAAGCTGGTAAAATGCGGGCTAGACAATGCTACCATTCAGTGGATTTGTAACTGGCTGACTGACCGAACCCAAAGGGTACTAATTAACGGCTCCTCTTCATTTAACAGGGAGAAATGTAAAGTACTACACTTGGGCAAAAAAAAAATGAAAGGCACAAATACAGGATGGGTGACACCTGGCTTGAGAGCAGTACATGTGAAAAGGATCTAGGAGTCTTGGTAGACCATAAACTTGACATGAGTCAACAGTGTGATGCAGCAGCTAAAAAAGCCAATGCAATTCTGGGCTGCATCAATAGGAGTATAGCATCTAGATCAAGGGAAGTAATAGTACCACTGTATTCCGCTCTGGTCAGACCTCACCTGGAATACTGTGTCCAGTTCTGGGCACCACAGTTCAAGAAGGATACTGACAAGCTGGAACGTGTCCAGAGGAGGGCAACCAAAATGGTCAAAGGCCTGGAAACGATGCCTTATGAGGAACGGCTTAGGGAGCTGGGTATGTTTAGCCTGGAGAAGAGAAGGTTAAGGGGTGATATGATAGCCATGTTCAAATATATAAAAGGATGTCATATAGAGGAGGGAGAAAGGTTGTTTTCTGCTGCTCCAGAGAAGCGGACACGGGGCAATGGATTCAAACTACAAGAAAGAAGATTCCACCTAAACATTAGGAAGAACTTCCTGACAGTGAGAGCTGTTCAAGCAGTGGAATTTGCTACCAAGGAGTGTGGTGGAGTCTCCTTCTTTGGAGGTCTTTAAGCGGAGGCTTGACAGCCATCTGTCAGGAATGCTTTGGTGGTGTTTCCTGCTTGGCAGGGGGTTGGACTGGATGGCCCTTGTGGTCTCTTCCAATTCTAGGATTCTATGATTCTACCTCTTTTATTTGGCGAATTAATTGTTGGCTTATTTTTTTGTAATATTTTATCGAAATGCCATCAGGCCCTGGTGCTTTCCCATTTCCCCCTTGTTTAATTACCTTTATTATTTCGTCTTCTGTAATTGGGCTTTCCAATTGGATTATTCCTTCTTGTGGCATTCTTTCTGATTTGTTTTCATCTAGATATTTCCTTATCCTATCTTTATCTTCCTTGGGTGCTCTATACAACTCTTTATAGAATTTATAAAAAAAACTTTTTTATCTCTTTAGGTTGTCCATTATTTCATCCTTTTCTATTAATTTATTTACTATATTTTGAGTTCTTTTTTTCTTTAGTAGCCACGCAAGCCACTTCCCTGTGTTATTTGCTGATTCAATTTTTTTTGTTTTAGTAATCTAATTCTCCACTCCACCTCTTGATTTATTATTGCTGTGAATTGTGTTTGTAATATTTTATATGAATGTTCTAATTTCGCATCATCTGGCTTGATAGTCATCTGGCTTGATAGTCATCTGCCTCTCTATTTCTTTTATTTCTTTTAGGATTTCTTCCTCTTGAGTATGGAGCTCTGCTTCAGAAAAAAACCACACATTACTACCATGTTGGCGTCCCAGACTATTATAGATATCCATACCTTTGTTTAAGTTTAGTTCAAAATATGTGTTCAACTGGCTTTTAGATCTTTCTAGAATCTCATTATTATCCAAAATAGTGTCATTAAGTCTCCATCTATATATTGTCAGGCTTTTTGATTTCCAATCCATTGTCACAATGTTATGATCTGACAAGGTCTTTGGTAGAATTTCTGATCTTATTACTTTTGTTGATAATTCTTTTTATATCTAAATTTGGTCAATCCTACTCCAGCTTTCATTAGGTTCGGAATAGAAAGTAAATTGTTTTACAGTGGGGTTTTTCCATCTCCAGACATCTACTAACTCATTATCTGTTATGGATTCAAATGAATTTGGTAATTTTCCTTGATTTAATTTAAGTTTTTTGTGGACCTATCCAGTTCCGTCGATGTTACCCCGTTAAAATCTCCTAACGTTATCATTTTATACTCCATATAATCCGTCAATATTTCTGCTAGTTTGTCATAAAATTTTGCTTTCCTTTCATTTGGAGCGTATACTCCCACAATAATTATTTTTTTGCCCTCTATTAGTACTTCTTTTTTTTTTTAAAGAATTTATTGGTTTTTACAAACAAAGAACAATATAACACCTACACAACACCAACCCAAACACAATCCCCACAATCAAACCACAACAAAACAAAACACACCAAAAATTCTTATTCTTGTTTACACACAAAAAAAAACTTTTCTTGTTCAAATCACTTCTTGGTGACTTCCCCCGTTTTCTCCCCTTTGGTTCCAAATCTAATTTACTTTAGTAACTTCTCATCTCTAAAATTAAATCATTCAAAAATCTAAACTGAACATACTTCTTAAAATCTTATTTTTACTCCAAAATAATCTATCACTTCTTATTTTACATCAAATCTATTCCAAATATTACTTCGTAATAATTAATAATACAACTTCATAACATCACATATTATTTCTTATATCAAATCATATCAAACATCTTCTTTCACTTAGACTGCTGCTAATAAAACAAAAATTCAAATATCTCTTCTCTAGTTCAAAAGCTTAAAATCTTAACACACCGGCTTCAGGGTACCGTAATAAACCATCCTAATTTTATCCTTAATATATTTCACCCTATCCCTTTTCTAACCATTTTCTTACGCCATCTCGGGGCTTCCCCCCAGATGTTCCTCCATCTTACACCCAAACCATTTTCCAGAATGTCCTCTTTTCTTGTAAGTCCACAAATCCAGACGTAGTCTATTGCAATCCTTGCAGGGAGCATCAGGGTACACAAATCATCATTTTCCAGCATCTCCGCTTCGAAATTCCGTTTATCTTTTGATTGTAGGCAAATAAATCTTTTCCCCATCATTCCTGGGCTCTCACCCCAGAAATTGGATATAAATTGTCTTCTGATCCTGGGACTCTCACTCCAACAGGACTTTTCATCTCTTCGGAGTTGCGAAAACATTGTTCTTTGTACTTCGATAATCCCCTTTAGCTCCCTGCCAAGGGTCTCTTCCATTTTAGCCATGTTCACAATAGTCTGTTTTGTGGGATATAACTGTCTTGCAACATCCTGGTTCAGCAAAGTTAATTTCTGGTTCAGCAATTCTAATTTCAAAAAAATAATCCTTTGTTCGTGAGTGAGACCAGAGTCTAAAACCAGCTTGAAAGACAAAGCCCAACATGGTAGAAATGGGCACAGGGTATCAAATTTCAGTATTTGCCATCTTAGTCACAGTACTTTTCCATCTCTGTAACAAATCTCCGCAGCCATTTTCCCTGGAGTCAGGGCGAAAAGATTACATTCCATCCATTTTTAAGAAGAAATATTCCCACCAACTTAGATCCCCAAAAGGGGTATAACCGATCTTGCTTGTAAAATTCGAAACATTTGTATCCAGCACTGTAACAGCAGTCACCATCGATACAGTTACTTTCTCTTTCACCAAAGGGAATCGGAACGGGCTTCCTTTCCGTCATATCTCCCGGAGCGCCAAATGTCAAGATAGATCCAATATTAGCGTACTCACGGCCAACGGGCTTCTTCTGTCTTGCTTCTGCCAGGTAGAACGATATCGCTCATCACGAGCGGCGGCCGCCGCTTCGCCGGTCCGGTTGGGGCATGTCTCCTCAGCCCAGCTCCGTGGTCCCTTCACCCCCACTCCCCCTTTACAGGGGGAACGAGGGAAGGGTTCGGAGCTATAGCGGGCTCGCCGGAGAACCCAGCCGCGGGACGCTTGACCCGCGGTTTACCGGAGCCCCGCTTTGCGGTAGCGGGGCTCCAACCCCCGGGCCGGCCTGGGTCGCCTCGCTGCCGAAGTGACCCACAACCGCCCGTGATGGCGTCCTCGCCGGAAGTCCTCTATTAGTACTTCTATGGTGATTATTCTTCCCTCATTATCTTTGAATTTTTGTTGAGCATTATATTTCTGTTTTACATAGACCACCACCCCTCTCTTTTTCCTGAACATCTTAGGATATAAATTCATTCCCCAACCTGGGATTTTTCAAAACCCTTTTTTAAATTTTTATAATATGCGTTTCTTGCAAGCAGATTATATCTGCATTAATATTTTTTAAATGTCCAATCTTATTCCTTTTGGTCTTATCATTCATGCCATTCACATTCCAGTTAATCCCTTTAACTGTCATTTTATTTGTATAATTAAATATTTATTATTTCATCTTCGCTTAAATATAAGCTTCTCTTTATTATATGAAAATAGACACATGCATACAAACATACCAACCCACAATACAAATACAAAAAAGAAACTTACATACACATACTATACACATACAATATATTTACATCCATATCTTCCATATTCATTTTTGACAAATATCACATTATAACAATAGTTAATTTGAATCCATATATTCATACTTTTTAGCCCTCCGTTCATAACGGTAAGGCTAAATCATTAGATAATTTTATTCTTTGACTTCCCTAATCCATCTCTTCATTAAATTCTAGTAAATATTTGATAAATAAATAACACATAAAAGTATGACACTGACCTCAATTACCTTTTCTTCCCCCCCATTCCTTTAATTTTTACTTCATTTCATTACTATACCATTTCTAAACCAAACAAGTGTTATTCTAGAGCCAAAACTGTTGCACCGCTTCTTTAGATAGTACAAAAAACTATTCCATTCCTCAATGAATTTTCCCCTCGGATTATCCTTTACCTTTTCTCAAAGATAAGCCAGCTCCGTATATTCTAGGATTTTATAAAACCATTCTTTTTTGCTAGGTATTATTGCACTTTTCCAATTTGACCCTTTCAGGGTTTTTGCAACTGTTGAGGCGTAAAGAAAAAAGTTCCTCATCTTTTTTGGTATGTCTGGAGTTGTTATTCCTACAAGGTAAGCTTCTGGTGTTTTAAGGAATTTGATTTTGATTTTTTTTTCCATTTCTGAATGTATTTCATTCAATAATATTTCTATCTTACTGCATTCCCACCAAATGTGCTCCTCACATCTCCAACAGATATTACACGCGTTCTTATACATTTTCGAGAGTTTGTGGGGGGTGATGTGCCACCTATAAAACATCTTTATTAAATTCTCTCTGACCAAATTACATGTGGTGAAATTCCAGCTTGTTTTCCATAAATTTTCCCACCTTGTCATCATTATATCATGACCTATATCCTGTGCCCAATACTAAAATTGATGCGTCATTGTGGATTTAATTTGTTCTTCCATTACTGTCCAATCTAGTAAAATAGAAAATTCTTTTCAGTAGCACCTTAGAGACCAACTGTGTTTGTTCTTGGTATGAGCTTTCGTGTGCATGCACACGAAAGCTCATACCAAGAACAAACACATTTGGTCTCTAAGGTACTACTGAAAAGAATTTTCTATTTTGTTTCGACTATGGCAGACCAACACGGCTACCAACCTGTAACTGTCCAATCTAGTAGTAACCGGTATGCCTTTGAAAGGGTTTTAACCTTAGAGTTTACCACTTCTAATTGAAATTTTGTTCATCCTTATCTCCTGCATCTTCTTGTTCAACCCCTTCTATTTTACCCAACTCCTTCTATTTTCTTCCAAATTTCTTCAATTCTTGCTCCAATTTTATTTTGAATTTATTTTCTTTGTAATAAAAGGAGACCCCTTCTGGATAGTCCCATCGGAACCTGATTCTGTTAGCATTCAGGTTTTTTGTTAATTACTTATAAACATTTTGTTTACGCAGAAAGCGATTTGGAATGTCCCTGAATACTAAAATTGATTTCCCTTCTATAATTAATTTTTGCTCTCTGGATTTCTTCAATATTGTATTCCTCACTTCAATTGTACTAAAAGTCGCTAAGCAATCCCCTGGGTACTTCTCTTTGATCTAGCTTGTAAGGGAGTAGCTGTTATTCTGAAGGAATTACTAACATATAATCTAGATCTTCCTCTTTCACTTATAATAGGTTTGCCAAGCTCAGTAATCAATCTGTCTGTCACATTCCCCCCCCCCCCATTTCCGGGACCTTTTAATGAGGGTGAAAGAAGAGAGCGCAAAATATGGTCTGAAGCTCAACATCAAAAAAACTAAGATCATGGCCACTGGTCCCATCACCTCCTGGCAAACAGAAGGGGAAGAAATGGAGGCAGTGAGAGATTTCACTTTCTTGGGTTCCATGATCACTGCAGATGGTGACAGCAGTCACGAAATTAGAAGACGCCTGCTTCTTGGGAGAAAAGCAATGACAAACCTAGACAGCATCTTAAAAAGCAAAGACATCACCTTGCCGACAAAGGTCCGTATAGTTAAAGCTATGGTTTTCCCAGTAGTAATGTACGGAAGTGAGAGCTGGACCATAAAGAAGGCTGATCGCCGAAGAATTGATGCTTTTGAATTATGGTGCTGGAGGAGACTCTTGAGAGTCCCATGGACTGCAAGAAGATCAAACCTATCCATTCTCAAAGAAATCAGCCCTGAGTGCTCACTAGAAGGACAGATCCTGAAGTTGAGGCTCCAGTACTTTGGCCACCTCATGAGAAGAGAAGACTCCCTGGAAAAGACCCTGATGTTGGGAAAGATGGAGGGCACAAGGAGAAGGGGACGACAGAGGATGAGATGGTTGGACAGTGTTCTCGAAGCGACTGGGATGAGTTTGTCAAAACTGCGAGAGGCAGTGAAGGATAGGCGTGCCTGGCGTGCTCTGGTCCATGGGGTCACGAAGAGTCGGACACGACTGAATGACTGAACAACAACAACAACAAGTAAGTAAAACTTTAATACGGTCAAAGACCAGCAGAAGATGCTTTAAATCCCTTATACATGTTTCTTTTAGCTTTCCTCCTTTCCCCCTATTGTTGTTGTTCAGTCGTTCAGTCGTGTCCGACTCTTTGTGACCCCATGGAGCAGAGCACGCCAGGCACGCCTATCCAGGGGCGTCGTAGGGTGGGGGCGGTGGGGGCGGGCCGCCCCTCGTGCCGCCCCTAGGCGGGTGTGTGCGGTGCTGCTGCTCCCGGGGTGACGGAGGGAGCGGCGGCGCGTGGGGTGACAAGCGGCGGCCCCTCCCACCACTCCCACGCGCCGCCGCTCCCTCCGTCACCCCGGGAGCAGCAGCACCGCACACGGACGAGGCTCCGGAAGCGGCGGCCCGGCATCCCCGGGGGCGGGGCGTCGCCGCGTGTGCGTGCGTCATGACGCACACGCAGCGATGCCCCGCCCCCGGGGATGCCGGGCCGCCGCTTCCGGAGCCTCGGTGGGCTGCAAAGAGCCCCGAAGCCGCAGCCTGGCACCCCTTTGCGCTACGGCAGCGGCTTCGGGGCTCTTTGCAGCCCGCCAACGGCCCCCAAAACCCCCGCCTGGCATACCCCCGGGGGGCGGGGCGTCGCCGCGCGTGCGTGCGTCATGACGTCATGACGCACGCGCCACAATGCCCCGCCCCCCAGGGGTGCCTCTTGGCTTCCCGCCCCGGGCAGCCAAGGGGCTAGGAACTCCCCTGCGCCTATCCTTCACTGCCTCCCGCAGTTTGGCCAAACTCATGTTAGTAGCTTCGAGAACACTGTCCAACCATCTTGTCCTCTGTCGTCCCCTTCTCCTTGTGCCCTCCATCTTTCCCAACATCAGGGTCTTTTCCAGGGAGTCTTCTCTTCTCATGAGGTAGGCCAAAGTACTATAGTACTTCCCCCTATAGTATATTGTATTTCCCCTTTTAGCCACTAGAGATCTCTGTATATATATTTCCCTCTTATGTTCCAGTAACCCTTCAGTGAATACTTTTTGTGTCTACGCACCCTTGTTACCTTGTATCTTTTACCTCTCCTATCCCCTTCTAAGAAGCCAATAGAGTGGTGCCTCGCAAGACGAAATTAATTCGTTCCGCAAGACTTTTCGTTTGTGATAATTTCGTCTTGCGAGGCACGGTTTCCCCATAGGAACGCATTAAAATTTAATTAATGCGTTCCTATGGGGAAAAAAGTCCGGGGGCGCCGGTCGGAAGGGGTATTCGCACTGGCCTGATCACGCCCGCCATCTTGGGTCAACTGCGCATGTCCACCCAAGATGGCGGGCGAGATCGGCCAGTGCCCCTTCCGACTGGCACCGGCCCGTGCCGCGTTGTGTTTTAAGGCTGCTGTTTGCCCGCTGCAGCTTTAAAACACGGCGCGGCTCCGGTCGGAAGGGGTGACGGCCGATCGCACCCGCCATCTTGGGTGGACACGCGCAGTTGACCCAAGATGGCGGGCGCGATCGGCCAGTGCCCCTTCCGACCGGCACCAGACCGCGCCACGTTTTAAGGCTGCAGCAGGCGAACAGCAGCGCTGTAGCTTTAAAACGCGCCGCGGCACGGCTCTAGCCGGCTTACAGTGGTACTGCGCAAGACAAATTCATCTTGCGAAGCACGGCCATAGACGAATTCGTCTCGCGAGTCAACTAAAAAATCGCAAAACCATTTCGTTTTGCTAGTTTTTCGTTGTGTGAGGCATTCGATTTGCGGGGTACCAATGTATTCACTAGTTCCCCCAACAGTTCCACAGTTCACTGTAGTACAAGTTTTCCAATTTGTATTTTACAGGATATATCTAGGAGTGCAACATCAACCTCAATATTTGGTATTAAAGCAGTCAGTGTCTAGTTTTTTAATTCCGCTTCTTCCTATAGTCCTTCCAAATTTCTCCACCTGTTATTAAGTCTAGATACAGTAGTTGGCTTTCACCAACTAGAATTCCAGCTTACAGTAAAGGTAGTATACCAGCTTTGAACCAGTTATAGTGTTAAACCATTAAAGTCTTTAAGACCATTTAAGGGATCTTTTTTTTTTTTTTTACAAATCATATTTATTGTGGTTTCCAATAAAACAATATCATATGAAACATTCCAAATTACATTCCAAATTATTTCTCCAATTATAAAACAAAAAGAAAGGTTCCAAATTGTCCAGATTATTACTTTAAATTTTGTTTTAGGAGCATTACCCATTCTTCAAATTCCAGATGGCTATATTATCATAACTATTACTTTTCTTTCGTCTTCCAAAATATTTTCACAGTCACTGATATATCCAACAAGTAAGATAAGTCCAAACAAACAGTATCGCTGTGTGATTATAAGTCTGTACTCCACATTCCTTCTTTCGCCCTTGCTGGTTGAAATCCAAAAGTCACATTTTGATGGTCGCCATCTTCTTCTTTATTATTTTTCATATATTTTTCCACTTTTAAAAGCCCCGATCTGCACCAGCTTATAAATCTTCGGGAGGTTAGCCATCTCACTTATAAATCATCACGTAAAAAGAGAAAGGAATGCGGCAAAATCCTCCTTCGAACTCACTTTGCAGTCCGGGCATAATTCTAACTGCGTCATTTCTGGGCAGTCAACCAAATTCTGCCAATTAAAGTCCGTCAATGTCCAAGGGGTTCATCTCTTGCCAAAAATTACAGATAAGAACGCTCTTCCCTCTTTCAGATGTTGACAAAAACTTTCCACAGGGGATAGCGTCTCTTTTTCATATTCACACATTTATAGATTAATACTTCAAATATTTTCCTCCATATTCAATTTTTCAATCCTTCAAATCTCACTTGTTATATAAACATTGGGTCTTCTGGGGGGGTATTTGCCCAGTACAGAATCATACAATCACATAGTCCAGGGCTCCTCCCCCCCTTCTGTCCCGTTTCACATACCGATACAGTCGTAAATTCTCATCCTCTTCTTTTCAAACAGTGGCTGGATTCTTTAGCAAAATGCTTTCTCCTCTTTCGTTTGAAGCATGCCCAAGGCTACTCACTAATTTATATTTCTTAGCGTTGGGAATCTCGGACGGACAGGCCGGTCGCAGGAGTGCCGAACCAAACCCATGGGGGCTTTCTGCCCAGGCTCCCCTGCTCTTTTTCCCAAAGGGTCAGAGCAGGTTTTGGAGCACCGCGGGCAAGCTGCCCTTCCCACATTCCTGGGAAGATAGGGAGGCTGCATACTCCCAAAACAGCCTCAAATTTCCCCATGGGGGTCGGAAGCAGATGGAATTCCGACCATACCAGTCCGTAACCGGAACCGGAACCTACAATTTAAGGGATCTTAAACTGTCAATCTGCTGCTGGTCTTGTTGATTCCTGTTAACGTTGATTCCTGTTAAACTGTAAATGGCCCCAAATAAGTATTTAAACCTCCGTAGTATCTCGCTCACAAACATTTAAGTGGAGAGGCAATGATGTTTCAGCAGCAATGGTGTTACAACAGTAACATGAGGTGTCTGAAGTCAATCAACAGGGATATTAAGTATCCAGAGTATGCAATTCAAAGTTGCAAAGGTTGCTAAAAAATGGAAACTCAGGCCCCTTGGGGGTATGAAACCTATATCATTCCAAACTCAGTCAAGATGTTCAAAGAAAAAACATATTTAGCCTCCTTTCCCCTTTACAGGTACTGAGGCTCCTTATTGCCTTTCTGCTTTTTGCAGCATTTCTCTTAATTAAGTTCACTCGTAGCGTTTGTATTTATGCACCAATTTGCCCGACAGTTTCTGGAAGATTTTCCTTAACATTCAAGCTTAAATACTTTCCGGACCCCTTCTCCTTTCTCACCTTTAGTTCATATTGCATTTCGCTTCCTTTTAGCTTCCTTGAGGTCCAGAGTATACTTGTAAAGTCCTGGAATGTTTTACCGCTTCTCCTTAGGAGCTTGAGGCAGCGCTCTGCAGGCTAGCATCGATCCCAGCGTCTGTGTCTCGATCCTGCGTCTTCCCCAAACCTTGAACTTTCCCAGGTCTGGTAAGTTCGCTGGAGAGTCGCTCTGGACGCAGCTGGATCCTCTTGCCCCAAGGATTAATCTCCTTGGGTTATGAAAGTTTGTGGAGCCTTGCAAACCTCTTTTTAGCCTGTCGGAGCTCAGAATCTCCCTGGAGAGACGATCCTGCGCTCCTTTTCCAGGCGGCGGCAAAACCGGAAGTCCAACTTACTTGGCACCCTCTCCAGGTTGTCAAAGTGCTTGCGAGCGTTGCGGATGTTGATCAGGGTGGCGGCGGAAGCTGGAAAGGAGCCGGGAGAGGAGGGGTGAACTTCCCGGCCTCCCCATACCTGCGGATCTCCCCACCAATGGATTCCCCCAACATTGGACCATTCAAAGGGAACGCTTTCCAAATTTTCCCATACCTGCAGAATTCCCCGGCCCTGAAGTACCTTCTCACCATCAGGTGAATAGCTATGGACGGAGCTAGTCAGTGCCTGGAGGCCAGTGACTGAGGAGGGAGCACAAGGTGAGCTGAGATTAGGGGACACTCTGTAGCTTTTGTGGGTTTGTCTTTTTGGGGCTGTGTGTGATTAAGTTTGTGTGCTTATTTGTTTCCTGCTAATCTTCTCTGTATCGTTCCAATTTTTAGTATATGTGCTGCCGAAGCGAGCACGTGCTTATTTGTTTCCTTATTTGTGTGCTTCTTTCCTAGGGCTTGCTTGTTTTCTAGGACTTCTGCCTGTTGGATTTGTGTGACTGTCCAGGCTTGTGTGTGTGTTTGTTTCTGGCCGTGTGCTCTTCCTGAGCACATGGTCTGTGGGGGTGTGACAAACCTCCACCTCAAACTCTCCCCTTGTTACTAAGTTACGTTTTTACTCAGGTGTCCTGGGTTAAATTAACACACACCCCACCTGTCCCTTTGAGGTCCGTCTGTTACTGTCTTTCCCTTTATTTAATAAACTGGCAATTTATTAGTAACAGGGGTTTTCCTGTCCAGCGGCCGTGGACGGTTATTTCCACTGCTCTGGGCTTTGGGGTTAAACCTCTCTTTTGCCTATAGTTCGGGGCCCCTCTTTGTTAGATCCCCTCACTATGGTGTTGTTGTTCAGTCGTTCAGTCGTGTCCAACTCTTCGTGACCCCATGGACCAGAGCACGCCAGGCACGCCTATCCTTCCCTCTCCCGCAGTTTGGCCAAACTCATGTTAGTAGCTTGAGAATACTGTCCAACCATCTCATCCTCTGTCGTCCCCTTCTCCTTGTGCCCTCCATCTTTCCCAACATCAGGGTCTTTTCCAGGGAGTCTTCTCTTCTCATGAGGTGGCCAAAGTACTGGAGCCTCAACTTCAGGATCTGTCCTTCCAGTGAGCACTCAGGGCCTGATTTCCTTGAGAATGGATAGGTTTGATCTTCTTGCAGTCCATGGGACTCTCAAGAGTCTCCTCCAGCACCATAATTCAAAAGCATCAATTCTTCGGCGATCAGCCTTCTTTATGGTCCAGCTCTCACTTCCGTACATTACTACTGGGAAAACCATAGCTTTAACTATACGGACCTTTGTCGGCAAGGTGATGTCTTTGCTTTTTAAGATGCTGTCTAGGTTTGTCATTGCTTTTCTCCCAAGAAGCAGGCGTCTTCTAATTTTGTGACTGCTGTCACCATCTGCAGTGATCATGGAACCCAAGAAAGTGAAATCTCTCACTGCCTCCATTTCTTCCCCTTCTATTTGCCAGGAGGTGATGGGACCAGTGGCCATGATCTTAGTTTTTTTGATGTTGAGCTTCAGACCATATTTTGCGCTTTCCTCTTTCACCCTCATTAAAAGGTTCTTCAATTCCTCCTCACTTTCTGCCATCAAGGTTGTATCATCAGCATATCTGAGGTTGTTGATATTTTTTCCGGCAATCTTAATTCCGGTTTGGGATTCATCCAGCCCAGCCTTTCGCATGATGAATTCTGCATATCAAGTTAAATAAGCAGGGAGACAATATACAGCCTTGTCGTACTCCTTTCCCAATTTTGAACCAATCAACATAAACACATCTTTAATCAACATAAACACATCTTTAATGTTCCTAACCTAACCTAGGAACTGGTTGCCCCAGTAGTAATGTACGGAAGTGAGAGCTGGACCATAGAGAAGGCTGATCGCCGTAGAATTGATGGTTTTTCCAAGGAAGATTCTAAATTTGATAGCAAAGTAATCCAAAATAATTATCTAGAACATATAAATTTATTACTAAATTGGGATTTAATTGATCAAGAAATCAAGGAAAAAATGGTAAAATGGTCTAAAGATCTCGGACATACAATTTATGTTGAGCAAAACTCTGGAAAGAGGACATAAAATTTACTGCCTCGTATAATGATCAAGGAGAACTTTATTAAGATGCTTTATATTTAACCCCAGTAAAATTAGCTAGGTATTTAATGCCAGTAAAATTAGCTAGGATGTATAAATTGAGGTTGAATCTGTGCTGGAGATGTAATAAAGAAACAGAAAGATAATTCATATGTGGTGGACGTGTGAACAAATTAAAATAATTGTACATGAAGTGACATCACCTTGCCGACAAAGGTCCGTATAGTTAAAGCTATGGTTTTCCCAGTAGTAATGTATGGAAGTGAGAGCTGGACCATCAAGAAGGCTGATCGCCGAAGAATTGATGCTTTTGAATTATGGTGCTGGAGGAGACTCTTGAGAGTCCCATGGACTGCAAGAAGATCAAACCTATCCATTCTCAAGGAAATCAGCCCTGAGTGCTCACTAGAAGGACAGATCCTGAAGTTGAGGCTCCAGTACTTTGGCCACCTCATGAGAAGAGAAGACTCCCTAGAAAAGACCCTGATGTTTAGAGACTCCATGGGTCTCTAAACAGCCCCTAACTATAACCTGATTCATCACAGGGGGCAGGGCTTCTGTTGAGTCAGGTGACTAGCTGTGGGCGGAGCTAGTCAGTGCCTGGAGGCCAGTGGCGTGTGCCGGGGGAAACCTAGGCTTCTTTTTTGTCCTGACTTCAAGCTTTTCAGGATGGAGGGTGAGGGAACAACTGCAGTCACCTGCAATTCCTGCGCAATGTTTTGTCTTCTTGCCAAAGGATGTAGGCAGCTACACCTGCAGCAAGTGCAAGTTGGTTGTCCTACTAGAAGACAAGGTCCAGCAACTTCAGGACCATGTATCTACGCTCCAGAAAATTAAAAAGCTGGAGCTTTTTTTGGATGCACACCGTCTGCACCAAGTCAGGGCACATCCCTAAGGAGGAGGTCAGTTCCCCAACACAGGAGCCTGATGTATGGAGGAACGTGACTCATAGAAGTAGAAGGTCCAGGGATCGCTCTGAGTGTTTAGAACTACGCAATCGATTTGAAGTGCTCTCCCTTAACATGGACGACAAAGAACAGACTCCATCTGAAGATCTCTCCCTCATCACAGTTGATGAGGAATATGAAGACGAGCAGCACAGTCCTCCGGGAATGTGCAAGTGACCTTGGAAGGGACAGCACATGGAAGAATCCCGACCAAGCCTATGAAGAGGCGTGTTGTGGTGATAGGGGATTCCCTACTGAGGTACCCCTCAGCAGTGATCTGTGGTCTTGAGTCTGCCAAAGACTTGCTTTGCAGCAATGTTGGAAACTCCTGCTGTTAATGGTCTTCCCCTGGCCTATACAGTTGCAAGAGCCACTTCCACTTAGGGTGGGTGCCTTTCAACTCAGATCATGATTGTTGTGTGCCTGGGATCTCAAGCACCTTCACCCAAAGGCACAGTGCAGAGCTACGGAAGATACCGGGAATTGCATTGTGGTTTCTCCCACGCCATCCTCCATCAAGGTCAACAATGTGCCCTGTGTGGGACGAAATAAAAATCATTGCAGTTGATGAACTCATCTGCCTGCCCAATAGCAGCAAGTATGGGCAGATGTGCATCATCAACAATGGCATGGCAGCGAGGGAATTCCATTCATGAGCTTAAAGGAAAAGAAGTAGTAAATTAAATAGGAAATTGTCTCCCTTGATGGATGAGAGGTTAAATGGATGCTTGAATCTGCTTCCCATCAAACAAAAACACAAATAATAATTTGCAGTATTGTGCAATAGATTAAAAATGTAATTGTTATTTGTTCAACATTATGTTATATTTATATTTGTTTACTAATCCCAGAAATGTAAAAAGGTTAATTTTTCATAGTGAAGTTCAGAAAACACATTTGAAAAGAATGTTCTCCTTGCTGATCTTCCTCTTCTCCTTCTCCTTCTAACCCTACTAATGCTGTTAGGCTGCTATTTAATTAAATAATGCTAAAAGCCCCCAATTTATTAAGAGTTAAAGCTGTTCTATGCAGCTTCTTTTTTCCCAAGGTGAAATCCATAAAGTATTTACAATGCAAAAAAAAAAAAAAAACAAAGCAGTGATCTGTGGTCCTGACAAGACGTCTCGAGAGGTGTGCTGTCTCCCCGGGGCCAAGATCCAAGATGTAACAGAACGGCTGCAAGGAACCATAAAACCCACTGACAAATACCCCTTCCTTTTGGTCCATGTGGGAACCAATGACACTGCAAGCCATAGCCTCCAGAAGATCAACAGTGATTACGAGGCTCTGGGCAGGAAGTTGAAGCAATTAAACGCACAAATTGTCATCTCATCTGTCCTCCCAGTTGAATGACGTGGCCCAGGGGAAAAAATAGGGGAGGTGAATGTGGAGAACTAGCCCAAAGCAAGGTAGGGGTTAAATTTTGTGTCAGTTAGAACCCAAAGGGGCGGGCTCAGCCTGGGTATAAAAAAAACCCTCCCTGTGGTCAGTTAGAGAGTTGGTGGGAGAAGTAAGTTGAGTAGGGAGTGAGTCAGGAAGTTAGCAGGGAGGATAAACAGTTATTGTGTTAATAAGTTGACTGGTAGAGATAACAGGCCGGTATCATCTAGTGGTAATGGCCGGTATATGACCATCTTTACAAGCTTATTGAACACCGTTTATTTATGAGAAACCACAAGCTTTTGTGCACAATAAACAACTTCTTTATTCACATAATCCTCGTCTGGGGTAAATAAAGCAATCAGGTTCCGGTTAGCAGTCTGGTGGGTTGCAGCTGGGGACCGTTTGTCCTTGGTGCAGCACTCACAGACCGTGAAACGTCCGGGGGTGCTGTACAGGGTTGAAGTGCCCGTGCCCGCCCCTCATCCTCCGCCCGCCGGCGCGCGAGCGCCCGCTCCAACGCCACGCCCCTCATCCCCCGCTCGCCCCCCCACCCTCCCCCCCTGAGGGGCGGCCAGCGCGGGAGGGAGGCGGGCGGAGAGGCGGCAGGCTGGGGGCGCCGAGGGATCGCTGCGCCAGGGCGGCGGATCCCTCTAAGACGGGCCTGCCAGCAGGAACTATTTGGATTCTTAGATCACGGTCTGCAGTTTCTTGAAGATGGACTTCGGGCAAGTGATGGGCTGCACCTCACAAAGGTTGGGAGGAATGTCTTCGCCAAGAATCTCAAAAGCCTCATCAGGAGGGCTTTAAACAGACTTATGTGGGGGAGGGAGACAGTGGACCTGAAGGTGGGAGTCTATCAAGTTCTGAAGATGATCATCCAAATGTCAAGGACCAAATGGAGCAAACAGCATGCAGACCTAGTGGTGGGAGGAAAATATCCTTAAATAAGAGCCATGGGGGAATGATCAATGGTCTTCAATGTCTGTATACTAATGCACAGAGCATGGGAAATAAACAAGATGAACTTGAGCTCTTGATACAGCAAACTAAATACAACATAATAGGCATCACTGAAACCTGGTGGGATGAGTCTCATGATTGGAATGTAGTAATAGAGGGATACAATCTATTTCAGAGAAATAGACCAAACAGGAAAGGAGGAGGAGTGGCGTTATATGTCAGGGATGTGTATACCTGTGAAGAGATCCAGGATTTAAAACTTCAAAGCCAAACTGAGAGTATCTGGGTCAAAATTAAGGGAGAGAAAAATAACAGTGATCTCATTGTGGGAGTTTACTACAGATCCCCAAGCCAAACTGAGGACACAGATGATGCTTTCCTGGAACAGATGACCAAGCATTCAAAAGGAAGTGAGATAGTAGTAATGGGGGATTTCAACTATCCTGATATTTGTTGGATGTCAAACTCAGCCAAGAGCACAAGGTCGAACAGATTCCTCACTAGGCCTTGCAGACAATTTCATTGTCCAGAAAGTGGGAGAAGCAACAAGAGGATCAGCCATTTTAGATCTGGTCTTAACCAATAGTGATGACTTGGTAAGTGGGGTAGAAGTGGCAGGATCATTAGGTGGGAGTGATCATGCTCTTCTGGAGTTTATTATACAGCGGAAAGGAGCAACCAAGCATACTAAGACTCAAATTCTAGACAATGAATTTGTAACTGGCTGTCTGACCGAACCCAAAGGGTACTCATTAATGGCTCCTCTTCATCCTGGAGAGAAGTGACTAGTGGGGTGCCACAGGGTTCTGTCTTGGGCCCAGTCTTATTCAACATCTTCATCAATGACTTGGATGATGGGCTTGAGGGCATCCTGATCAAGTTTGCAGATGACACCAAATTGGGAGGGGTGGCTAATACCCCAGAGGACAGGATCACACTTCAAAATGACCTTAACAGATTAGAGAACTGGGCCAAAGCAAACAAGATGAATTTTAACAGGGAGAAATGTAAAGTACTACACTTGGGCAAAAAAAAATGAAAGGCACAAATACAGGATGGGTGACACCTGGCTTGAGAGCAGTACATGTGAAAAGGATCTAGGAGTCTTGGTAGACCATCAAACTTGACATGAGTCAACAGTGTGATGCAGCAGCTAAAAAAGCCAATGCAATTCTGGGCTGCATCAATAGGAGTATAGCATCTAGATCAAGGGAAGTAATAGTACCACTGTATTCCGCTCTGGTCAGACCTCACCTGGAATACTGTGTCCAGTTCTGGGCACCACAGTTCAAGAAGGATACTGACAAGCTGGAACGTGTCCAGAGGAGGGCAACCAAAATGGTCAAAGGCCTGGAAACGATGCCTTATGAGGAACGGCTTAGGGAGCTGGGTATGTTTAGCCTGGAGAAGAGAAGGTTAAGGGGTGATATGATAGCCATGTTCAAATATATCAAAGGATGTCATATAGAGGAGGGAGAAAGGTTGTTTTCTGCTGCTCCAGAGAAGCGGACACGGGGCAATGGATTCAAACTACAAGAAAGAAGATTCCACCTAAACATTAGGAAGAACTTCCTGACAGTGAGAGCTGTTGGACAGTGGGATTTGCTGCCAAGGAGTGTGGTGGAGTCTCCTTCTTTGGAGGTCTTTAAGCGGAGGCTTGACAGCCATCTGTCAGGAATGCTTTGATGGTGTTTCCTGCTTGGCAGGGGGTTGGACTGGATGGCCCTTGGGGTCTCTTCCAACTCTATGATTCTATGAACAACTAGCCTTCAGGTTACACAAGCATTCTGTTCAGACTTAAATTAGGGATCATTGGTTCTTGCAACCACCAACAGAAACTTCGCCACTGCTAATGTTCTGGCATTTGTCTGGTCTTCCAGTAGGAACCTGACATTGTAATCCTCTGATTTCCCTGGGATCGGAACTAGCAGAGGTGAAATCAGTTCAGCCCTGGCTTGCTCGAATTACACAGTGCAGCAGAATATGTTTTATAGAGTCTGTGTCTTTGGTACAGTCAGGTTTTTAATGTAAGATGATAACTGAAAAACATGCCCATATTGTACTCCTACTGCTAATGGACTGCAGACTGTGTGTGATTGATGTCACAAGTCACTGTGTGTGTTATCCCAAAGTCTTTGCTTTAAAGAATTTAGGGCACCTTCGTAGCCCAGACAATAGAGGGGGGGGGGTAGCAGGCCAATAGCGGTGGCTTTTCTAGCCATGGATTTATGACAGTTGCCGATATATTCTTCATTGGTCAGGTATTGATATAGACCAGGGGTAGGCAACCTAAGGCCCGGCCGGCAATCAGTGTGTTTTTACATGAGTAGAATGTGTGCTTTTATTTAAAATGCATCTCTGGGTTATTTGTGGGGCCTGCCTGGTGTTTTTTACATGAGTAAAATGTGTGCTTTTATTTAAAATGCATCTCTGGGTTATTTGTGGGGCACAGGAATTTGTTCATTTCCCCCCCTTCAAAATATAGTCCGGTCCACTACATGCTCTGAGGGACGGTGGACTGGCCCACCCACGGCTGAAAAAGTTTGCTGACCCCTGTTATAGACCCTCCCCAAGATCAAATACTGCAATCTTGAGCCAATGCTTTAGTGCAGGCCACCATGGCTTTGTTTAAATTGGGCATTCACCCATTTCTAACAGGAGTATGGAATTGCGGACAAAATTGGGCACCTGAAGCAGAGATGATAAATTTTTTTACTTGAAAGCAGCCAGCGTACAGGAGTTGGGGAGTGGATTTTGCATTGGATTCCCTTAAGGCTACTGGTACATACTTGCCGCCCTTTGTGAAGAAGAATCTAAGTATGGCTAGCTTTGTGATCTCCGCCTTTTGAAGGGAAGATTTCATCTAAGATCTAGTATGATGGAATGTAAGCCCTGGAAGGGGTTAATTAGCTAACCTGTATATATTTACCTGAATGTATTGTTAGTCCCGAAGTAAAAAGTGCCTCTGTTAAGCTTTTCTTTATGAAACCTCTCTGTAAAGCTGTGAACTCTGATCTGCATTGCATTGGCAAGCTATGACTAAAGAGTCTGGAGATAACGCAGAGAGTAACTGTCCTTGTACAGAGAGGAACTAGGTCAGAGATAGGAACCAACTCAGGGCTAAATGTCCTTTTGCCTTATATGTACAACAGGAAATGTTCCTTATATGGACAAGAGGAAGAGCCAGGGAACTGTCTGTAAGAACTGTCTGAAAATTGACTAGTTTTGTACTTGCTTGGATGTCTGAACACCGCAGTACCTCTGCATGCAGAAAATAAATCTTTCTCTCTCTGAAGCCAGCAGCCTCAGGTGTCTTTCTGCTTCCATGTTTTCTCGCCGGGCGCAACCATGGGAACCCGTAGGGGCAAAGAAGGCTCCAGCCCTAGATAGCTTAAATATTTAATGTGTTTGAGTTTATGGCCATCTAGCAGCCAATTTAACCGGGAGAAGCTTCTTTTGAATACTAGGATTTTTGATTTTTCATAGTTTATTGCAGTGTTTTTCAACCACTGTTCCGCGGCACACTAGTGTGCCGCGAGATGTTGCCTGGTGTGCCGTGGGAAAAATTGAAAAATTACTTTATATATAGTCAATATAGGCACAGAGTTAAATTTTTTAACATTTTCTAATGGTGGTGTGCCTCGTGATTTTTTTCATGAAACAAGTGTGCCTTTGCCCAAAAAAGGTTGAAAAACACTGGTTTATTGATAAACCATTTCCAAGACAGTACAGTGGTACCTCGAGTTGCAGATATGATCCATTCCGGGATGCCGTTTGCACCCTGAAAAGTCCATATCCCAAGCGAAGATATCGCAGATGCAGGTATGGCGCATGGTATCATAGCAGGGATCAGGAGTAAACACCTCCGGGTTTGCCATGTTCGCAACCCGCAAAAACACAACCCGCAGCGGATGTAACTAAAGGTATGACTGTAATCAGAAAACTTCCTCAGCAGGTATTTCAAACCCGGTCTGGAACGTGAAATGATGGCCGCATCATCTGCATAAAGCAGCAAGGGGGTCGTTTTGATTCCTATTTTAGGAAGATGTCCATCTGGGTCCATTAAGGACCCTCTTCTAGGTCGTTTAAGAATAGACAGAACAATGTGGGGGGCAGGATAAATCCCTGTCTCACCCCCCTATTCATCTCGATGCTATTTGATAGCTGTCCCCGCCGCCCGCATCGGACCTGCAATTTGGTTCCATTATATAGGGCTTTTATAAGAAAGAGGAGACGTTCGTCCTGTAATATCAGATCTAATTTAGTCCATAGTTGGGATCTGGGAATGGAATCAAACGCTGATTTCAGATCCATAAAGGCCACAAAAAATTTGCCCTGTAGCACGGGCTTTTTTGTTGGAAGCCACCTAGAGTGGCTGGGGAAATCCAGCCAGATGGGCGGGGTATAAATAATAAATATTATTATTATTATTATTATTATGGTACACTTTTCGGTTAGGAAGGATAGCATTAGGCAGTGATCTGATGTTGAATAGTTCTCTCGAAAGGCTGCTTGGGCTTCAGATAGAATGTTACCTGGTATGTTCATTTAGAAAAGTTGTCAGTTTATTACTGAGGAAGCAGGCATACAACTTCCGAATTACTGAAAGCAGACTAATTGGTCTGTAATTTGAGGGTTCTTTTGGGTGGCCTCTCTTGAAGACTGGAACTACTATAGCATGTTTCCAGCTAGGTGGTACTTTGCCCAAGTTGTTTACTACTGTCCACGTTCTCCGATGCTCTTTATTTTAGCATTGGAACCATAAGCAATTAAACTTAAAAAGAATAGTAAGATTAAAGGATTCGAAATCCCCGGGAAAGGGAGAGCAGAGGGGGAGCTAATGACAATGTATACGGATGATATGATGGTGACAGTCAAGGACCTGGTCAAGGACCTGGGGACCGTAATGGTGCCATTAATAGGAATTTTTCAAGGATTTTCAAAAGTATCAGGGTTAAAAGTTTATTTTTCTAAATCATCATGATGTGTTTAAATGTGAAACCTAAAATTCAATTAGAAGCCTCTAAATTATTGGGTCTTCGTATAGCAAATAAAATGTTAAGTATTTAGGGGTAAGGATAACTAAAAATGTGAAGAAAATATTTGAATAAAATTATTAAAAAAAAACTTGGAGAGGGGTTCAGTCAAAGTTGAGAACATGGGAGAAAAGGAATGAATCAATTAGTACAAGAATTGCATTAGTTAAAATGTTTTTGTTACCCAGATTATGTATTACCCTGGCACATACCGGAATGGATTCTGAAGGGGTGGCAAGGGATAATCGATAGGTTTGTTTTAGCATCCAAGAAACCAAGGACGGCCGGCAGATATAGGTACCATAGGATCCAAGATGGGAGGATGGGGGATTCCCAATCTGGTTTTATATTACGAAGCTTACCAACTGAGACATCTTATGATTTGGTTGGAGGGAGAATAGCGGGAAGAATTGGGGTGTATAGAGCGGGACAACTTGGAAGTAGTAGGAGGGAAAATAAGAATATTCAAAAGGAGGAAAAGGAAAGTAGAAAAAATAATCAACATTTATGGGGTTGATTTGGATATGGGAAAAGTGGAGAAGTGAGCTTTTCCCTGATCTTTCTCCCCTTACCAAAATGTGGTATTATGATAAAATGGCCCCGTTAAGGGAGCTCACTCCTTCATGGATCACTGCCTTGTGGGGCTTGAATAACTCAGAGAAGCTATGAGGTATGCCGTGCAGGGCCACCCAAGTCAGACAGGTCATCGTGGAGAGTTTTGACTAAATGTGATCCACCTGGAGCAGGAACTGGGAAGCTACTCCAGTAATAATAATAATAATAATAATAATAATAAAAGTAAGGGGAAATATCTGTGCGTCTTATGGAGCGAATGGTGGTCCCTGGGGCTGAAATTCCCAGGGGCCAAAAGAGGATCATGCTTTTTATTTTACAAAGGGAAAAGGGGGGTGTTGAAAGGACCCCGCTGATCAGCAAGAGATCGGGAGAGAGATAAGAGATAAGACTCCCGGCTCCCTTTCAGCCCCGCCCTCTTGCCCAGGCCTCCATTGTTGAATGTGCTGCAAGGAGGGAGGTTAACTTATAAAAAAACAGGGCTTTTCCCTTTGCAAAAAAGCTGCAAAACTTTTAGCTGATCCTCAAAAAAACAGGTCTTTTCCCTTTGCAAAAAAAGCTGCAAAACTTTTAGCTGATCCTCAAACAAACAGGGCTTTTAGAGGAGGAAAACCAGAAAAATATTTTTTTCCCTTGTTTCCTCCTCTAAAAATGAGGTGCACCCTATGGTCCAGTGCGCCCTATGGGGCGAAAAATACGGTAGTCTGAAGCTCAACATAAAAAAACTAAGTTCATGGCCATTGGTCCCATCACCTCATGGCAAATAGAAGGGGAAGAAATTGAGGCAGTGAGAGATTTCACTTTCTTGGGTTCAATGATCACTGCAGATGGTGACAGCAGTCACGAAATTAGAAGATGCCTGCTTCTTGGGAGAAAAGCAATGACAAACCTAGACAGCATCTTAAAAAGCTGAGACATCACCTTGCCGACAAAGGTCCGTATAGTTAAAGCTATGGTTTTCCCAGTAGTGATGTATGGAAGTGAGAGCTGGACCATAAAGAAGACTGATCGCCGAAGAATTGAATATGGTGCTGGAGGAGACTCTTGAGAGTCCCATGGACTGCAAGAAGATCAAACCTATCCATTCTCAAGGAAATCAGCCCTGAGTGCTCACTAGAAGGACAGATCCTGAAGCTGAGGCTCCAGTACTTTGGCCACCTCATGAGAAGAGAAGACTCCCTGGAAAAGACCCTGATGTTGGGAAAGATGGAGGGCACAAGGAGAAGGCGACAGAGGATGAGATGGTTGGACAGTGTTCTCGAAGCTACCAACATGAGTCTGACCAAACTGCGGGAGGCAGTGGAGGATAGGGGTGCCTGGCGTGCTCTGGTCCATGGGGTCACGAAGAGTCGGACACGACTGAACAACTGAACGACAACAACAACAACAATAATAATAATAATAATAATAATATAAGCTCATACCAATAACAAACTTAGCTGCTCTCTAAGGTGCTACTGGAACAAATTTTAATAATAATAATATAAGCTCATACCAATAACAAACTTAGCTGCTCTCTAAGGTGCTACTGGAACAAATTTTGGTCCACAACAACAACAAGAACTGAGCTCATCCCAAAAGAGGTAGGGGATCAATTAAAGGAGATCTCAATTCAGGACATGGATAAAAGTTGGGAAGCATAAGCTATGAGGGAAAGGGAGAGTGGAATATGGAATAAAATTAATTGGTTACAGGGGAAAAAAATTTCCTACTTGTTGAAGGAAGACGTTTAAAAATGTGGTAAAAGAATTATTACCCTTTGAAGAACTAGTGAAAGCTACCAACGGGAATCTGACCCAACTTCAGGAGGCAGTGGAAGACAGGAGTGCCTGGCGTGCTCTTGTCCATAGCTGTCAAGTTTTACCTTTTCTCATGAGGAAGCCTATTTGGCATAATGGAATTTCCCTTAAAATAAGGGAGAACTTGACAGCTATGTGGGGGTCACGAAGAGTCGGACACGACTAAACAACAACAGCACAGTAGTAGTATTCGGGGCCCTCCAGTTCTTCCCCGGAGCCACATTCCTCTCAGGAATCAGAGTTCCTCTGAGCAAGTGCAGAGTGCTTCCCACCTCTCGGGGTTTTCGAAGCGCTGAGGTTGCTCCGGGACCCCCCCCCCGGGACCAGAGTGCCTCTGAGCAAATGCAGAGAGCTTCCCACTTCTCGGGAAGACGAACCCTCCCTTCTAGGCCGCAAAAGCCCCGGCCTCGCGTGATCCCCTTACCCGGCGCCCGAGCAGAATCGGCGGGGGAGACGCTGCAGCGCGAGCGACCTCTACCAGGACGTTGCTGGAATGTCAGGTGACTTCATGCGAACGGCAGCGTGACGAAGGGACGCAAAGGAAGGGCAGAGACAAACGCGGCGAGCGGACGTCGCGGCGTCGCGAAGCCTAGGCGGCCATGTTTAAGAAGGGCAAGGAGAACAGGAGCTCTTTAATGCCGAGAGTGGTGGACAGCGAAGGGGTGATCTAGTCCAACCACCTTCTAGGCACCAATCTCAGCTTTCGAATGCCGGAATGATTGACAGGGAGAAACGGAGGGACAACTAGGAAGGAAATCGCGTGAGTTAATGCAAACATAGTCTGCAAAAGAGGAGCTCTTTGTCACATTCTCCCATATGGTCTAGCGGTTAGGATTCCTGGTTTTCACCCAGGCGGCCCGGGTTCGACTCCCGGTATGGGAAATTGGCTTTTTAATTTTTTTAATTTTTCCTTTTCTGAAATAAATCAATTAAAAGCAGTGGAAGATGAAAAACAAGTAATGAGAGCTCCCATGGTTCGACTACTGCGTTTCAGAGCTTATAAACGCAGGTAACAACTCGCAGTCCCATGGTGTGAGCTCGCTCGGCCTAACCCTGAAATGGTTCCAAGGCAGGGAAGGTCCGGGAGCTCCTGGGAGGAAAAGGGGAGACATCAATCAATCTATCTATCATGCCCTCCAGCAACAGCCGCCACCACCTCCCGTCCCCTCAGGCATAGCTGTCAACATTCCCTTTTTTGCGGGAAATTCCCTTATTCCCCTCCTCCTCCTGCACATAAGCCCCGCCTCTTCACTGGCCCCTCCCCTCCTGCCAGGTAGCCCCGCCCTTTCTCTGCCCCCCTTCTTCCAGCATCAGTTGAGTGGTTGCTCCTCCTCCTGAAAGGAAGCCCCGCCCTTCTCTGCCCCGCCGCTGCAATTAAGCCCCGCCCCCTTTTCCTGATCCCTCCCCTCTCTAGCATCAGTTAAGCAGTTGCTCCACCTGCAGGGAAGCCCCACCCCTTCTTCCAGCATGTTGAGTGGATGCTCCTCCTCCTGCAAGGAAGCCCCGCCCTTCATTGTCCCCACCCCTCCTGCAGGGAAGCCCCGCCCCCTCTCTTGCCCCTCTCTAGCATCAGTTAAGCGGTTGCTCCTCCTTCTGAAAGGAAGCCCCGCCCTTCTCTGCCCCGCCGCTGCAATTAAGCCCCGCCCCCTTTTCCTCCCTTCCAGCATCAGTTGAGTGGTTGCTCCTCCTCCTGAAAGGAAGCCCCGCCCTTCTCTGCCCCGCCGCTGCAATTAAGCCCCGCCCCCTTTTCTGATCCCTCCCCTCCAGCATCAGTTAAAGCGGTTGCTCCTCCTTCTGCAGGGGAAGCCCCGCCCTTCGCTGGCTCCGCCCATCCTACAAGGAAGCCCCGCCCCCTTTTCTGATCCCTCCCCTCCAGCATCAGTTAAGCGGTTGCTCCTCCTTCTGCGGGGAAGCCCCACCCTTCGCTGGCTCCGCCCATCCTACAAGGAAGCCTCACCCTGCATTGACCCCGCCTCTCCTGCAGGGCAGCCCCGCCCCTTCCATGGCCCCGCCTTTTATCTGCATGGAAGACCCACCCCATCTCTGGCCCCGCCTCTCTAGCATCAGTTGAGCGGTTCCTCCTGCAAGGAAGCTCCTCCCCCTTCCCTGGCCTCTCCCCACCCGCAGCAACCGCCATCGCCTCCCCTCACGCTAGCCCCGCCCTCCAGAAGCAGCCAACCACTCACCGCTCCCCTTCCCCAGGCAGGCCCCGCCCCCTAGGCTGGCTTCGCCAGTCACGCCGCCCTCGCTCTCCAATCGCCTCTCCTCCCGTGACGAACCCCGCCCTGTTCCTGCCCCGCCTTTTTCCGCGTCACGTGAGGCGCCGCGTCACGTGAGAGTTTAAGATGGCAGCGCCCGCTCGCTGAGGAGAGCCGGGATTTCCCGCAGGTGAGCCAAAGGCGCCTTCAGTTTCCTATTATTAATAATATTAATAATATTTATTAGATTTATTTTGCCCCCTGACCCCTCCAGTTTCCTACTCATATTAATATCAATATCGATATTATTTATTTATTTTATGTTGGTCCCCAAACGCCCTCCAGTTTCCTATTAATAATAACATAAATATCATTTAAAATTTATATTGCCCCACAGACTTCCTCCCCAGTTCCCCATTGCCACACAGAAACCCCCTCAGTCCTATGAGGCAGCAGCGAGCATTTCCCTCAGTTTGCCATTGCCCCACAGCCCCCCAATCTTCCTATTGTCCCCCCAGACCTCCCCAGCTTGCTATTGCCCCCAGTTTCCCCATTGGCTCATTCGCCCCCCAGGTTTCTTGGCCCCCAGACCCCCCAGTTCCCTATTGCCCCACATGCCCCCAGTTTCTTATTTCCTCATACAGCCCTCAGGTTCCTTCCCCCACAGACCCCCAGCCTATTGCCCCACAGACCACACCAGTTTCCTATTTCCTCATACGCCCCCCAGATTCCCTGCCCCCCAGACCACCACTACCCCAGACCCCCCCAGTTCCCTTACGCCCCCAGCTTCCTATTGCCCCACAGATTCCCCCCAAGTTTCCTATTGCCCCACACACCACACCAGTTCATATTTCCTCACGCCCCCAGATTCCTATTGCCCCACAGATTCCCCCCAAGTTCCCTATTGCCCCACAGACACACACCCCAGTTTTCTATTGCCTCATACACTCCCCTGGTACCTTGCCCCACAGAACCCCACTGCCTCCAGACCCCCCCAGTTCCCTTACGCTCTCAGCTTCCTATTGCCCCACAGATTCCCCCCAAGTTTCCTATTGCCCCACAGACCCCCCAGTTCCCTCACGCCCCACAGATTCCTATTGCCCCACAGATTCCCCCCAAGTTCCCTATTGCCCCACAGACACACACCCCAGTTTTCTATTGCCTCATACACTCCCCTGGTACCTTGCCCCACAGAACCCCACTGCCTCCAGACCCCCCAGTTCCCTATTGCTCCACAGACCCCCAAGTTTCCTATTGCCTCGTACACCCCTCAGGTTCATTGCCCCACCAACCACCACTGCCCCACAAACCCCCCAGTTCCCTATTGTCTCATACACTCCCATGGTACCTTGCCCCACAGAACCCCACCATTCCCTATTGCCCAACAGATCCCCCCTTGCTTCCTGTTGCCCCACATGCCCCAGTTTTCTATTGCTTCTTACACCCTTTGGTTCCTTGTCCCCCAGACTCCCCAGTTCCCTATTGCTCCCCCCCACACCCCAGTTTTCTATTGCTCCTTCCCCATCTCTGGCCCCCGCTGCTACCCCAGGGAAGAAGGGAAGTTTATAAAATGTGCTGCGGGTTACAATCAATGGGGTGAGAGATGGGGGGGGGCATTGCAGTGGGTTTCACTCTGGGTGGATTGAAATAAAATCAATTGAAATCACAATTGAAACCATTCCTCCGCCAGGCTAGATTTCAATCCCTTTTTTTACGGAAAGGTTCAACCTTGCTGGCATCCTCTGATTATGGGCAATCGGAGGGAGGTTTCATTTCTTGAATAATGAATTTTCAGAGTCTTTTTTTATTCTTGAGAATTTAACATCACGAGCCGTGATTGCTGCCTTTCCGGTTCTGCAGCCGCCCTTGCAAATGCACAATCTGTTTGTGCATTTTGGGAGGGGCGAGCATGAGTTGTGTTTCTGGCATTGCATGCGCGCACATTCTTATTGGTGCAACCATTCAAATAATGATAATATTAATATTAATAACAACTCAGCTAGGTCAGTGGGGGCAAGGGGCCTTTGGCCAGGCGCTGGCAGCGGATGTTCACCCCAACTTCTGCTTTTCGGCGCAATTCAGCTGCCAAAGCGGAAGAAAAAAACGGTTCTGCGGAAAGGAAGGGTGATGCCTTGCACAATCGTCACGAGGAGCTCCTTGCAAGAGCCCTCCAAACACGGCTGAAATACTCTCCAAGGAAGGGAGAGCTGGCAGGGACACTGAGAGGCATGATCCCTGTGTATCATCCTGGCAGATGGCCAGCTCCACCAATCAGATTCCTTCCTTACCCTGTATCACTTCCAATCTTCTCATAAGGAAGACTTGCCTCTCCTTCTCTCCTGCCGCAGATCCCTGACTGGCGGGCGATGAAGGGCCGCCGTTTCCGGCGCGGGAGCTTCCAGAGCAGCACCAGTGATGAGGACCTGGTGGAGGTCGGCGGCGGCGGCGGGACCCTTGACTTCTCCCTGGAGGGCGACGTGCCCCCTCTGGACCAGGAAATAGCGCCAGGTAAATAAATAAATAAATAAATAAGTCAACAAGTCGATCCTTCCTTTTTTACAGAAAGGTTCAGCCTTGCTGGCATCCTCTGACTAAGTTTCCTTTTTTGCGGTGCTAAATTTACAGACTCATTTTGAATCATATTTATTGATTTTCCAATATATATTTCCAAATACCAATCAAATTACAATCCAAATTAATTATACAATTCCAATTATACCAAATTTTTAATTTGTGAGTTCCCCATGTCTCAGACTCCGGAGCGCTTTTCTAATCTCATCCCGTTGCATTCAAAAACCAATATCTTCACAGCCTCTGATCAATGCCAGCAAGCAGACACGATTATAATAAATAATGTCTCCATATGGCTAAAGCTGTCATTCTCCAAATAGCGCATTTCAGCCGGCGCCATCTTGCCTTCGTCTTCTCATAAATCAAACTTGTAAATCAAACTGCGACACAGCAATCTTCCCCAACCCTGCGTGGCTTCATCCGCTCCTTTCCAGGAGAGCCAGACACCTCGTAAATTCCACTATCAATCAATTTACAGGCTCATTTTGACAGGCTACGGACTCTCCTTTCTTGGAGGTTTTGAAGAGCTTGGAGCGGTCCCGGGTGTGATTCCTGCATTGCAGGGGTTTGGACCCTTGGTCCCTTTCCAGCTTTAATATTCTATCATGATATTATTCTACGCAGGCAGGAATCCAACAAAAGGGCTCCCTCGGAACATTTATTTTTAATCTCCTTATCAATCATTTCCCAACCTCGAAAAGAAAAGTCCCACACGAGGTGATGTATTGCGATTATATGTGAAAATTAATATGTTTAAAACAAAACGCTTTGGGAGGAGAAATTAAAAATAAAACCCTCTTCTTAACATTGACATTTTGGAAGAATAAATTTGTCATCCTCTCGGCAGGTTTCCCCTCATATGCCGGGAACAGGTTTGACGAAATTGGCCGGATGCGCGACTTGCTAGAAGAGCCGCTTCCTGGTGTCGGGACGTATGAAGATTTCAACACCATTGACTGGGTGCGGGAGAAATCCCGAGATCGAGACCGGCACCGCGAGGTGAGGGTTCTGGGTTCGAATCTAGGTCTTGGCGGGGGGGATTTGGCTGTCTTCCAATTGAGATATGGATTTGAATCTCGTCAGGCTTGCGGTTCCCATCTTTTCCCTATTTTACGGAGAGATTCAACCTCGCTGGCATTGATGTTCCATGTAAATCCCAGTTCGAATACCGGTATAAATCAGCCAGGTTTGATTGAAATCCTTTTCTTTCTTTTTTTGAAAGATTCAAACCTGCTGGCATCCTCTTCATATTTATTTTTTACTTACATCCCAATTCGAATCTCGATTTAAATCAGCCAGACTTGATTTAAATCTCTTTTTTTACAAGAAGCCTCAGCCTTGCTGGCCTCCTTTTAATATTGAGAATCGGAAGGATGTTTCCTTTTTGGAACAATAAAATCCTTTTTTTACGGGAAGATTCAGCCTTGGTGGCATCGCCTTTCACGACATTTATCTGCCCAGAAACTTTGGGAAGCAGGTTCAAATCAGGAGAAGAAACAGCCCATTTTTCAGACAGTTATTTTTATCTTTATTTTCCTAATTTTTCTCAATATTGGCCAATCTAATCCCTTTCTTTTCCTCGCCCAGATCACCAACAGGAGCAAAGAATCGACTTGTGCCCTCATCCACAGCATCAGCGACGCCTTTTCGGGCTGGCTCCTCATGCTTCTCATCGGACTCTCAGCAGGTGAGAAAACGACAAACCAAAAGGAGGAATAATAAAAATCAATATTATTAATTTATTACTAATAATATTATTTATTTAATAAAATTATTATCTTTTCGTATTGCATCTCGATACATATAAATACACTATGTTCTTTACATTATAAATGGGATAAATTGATGGGGTGAGATTATTATTATTTGATATAATCATCTTTTTACAGCAACTCCCATACAAATAAAAACACTATGTTCTTGATGTTTTATATGAGATAAATTGGTTGAGTGTAATAATAATAATAATTATTAGCCGCACTTTCACTTTTCGAATTGATTTCAATCAGCACTTAAATCACCATTTAAATCCTTCATCCATTTTTTACCAGATGATTCAACCTTGTTGGCCTCCTCTTACTATGGAAAGGCCTGGGGGAAAACTGGAAAAATTAGAGGGGAAACCGGGTTTCCCCCCCAGAAAAATGGGGGGGGGCATGTAATATTCAAGCTGTATCAAACTGTTTTTTTTTCCCATTTTCCTGGTAAAAAAAACTGGTCCCCCCCATTTTTCCGTTTTTTCCCCAAGCCTTCCCATGTTTATTATACCCTTTATTCTCTCCTCCTCCCTAATCGCTACAACTTCCAATACCAAATCAAATAATAATGGAGATTAGAGATGTCAGAGTGCTTTTTTAAAAGAATGAAAATTAACCTGAAGGAATTTGAAGGATTTTTTAAAAGCACTCTAAAATTTAAAATGGAAATGGGGGGAAATTAGAATTTTGATTTTTAAAAAATTAAAATGCAAGAATATTTTTTTAAAAATCAAACTACACAGGGGCTTTGGCTGCCTCAATTGTCCCATCGGCCCATTGGATGATGGACCTGAAGGAATTTAAAGGATTTTTAAAAAGCACTCTAAAATTTAAAATGGAAATGGGGGGAAATTAGAATTTTGATTTTTAAAAAATTAAAATGCAAGAATATTTTTTTAAAAATCAAACTACACAGGGGCTTTGGCTGCCTCAATTGTCCCATCGGCCCATTGGATGATGGACCTGAAGGAATTTAAAGGATTTTTAAAAAGCACTCTAAAATTTAAAATGGAAATGGGGGGAAATTAGAATTTTGATTTTTAAAAAATTAAAATGCAAGAATATTTTTTTAAAAATCAAACTACACAGGGGCTTTGGCTGCCTCAATTGTCCCATCGGCCCATTGGATGATGGACCTGAAGGAATTTAAAGGATTTTTAAAAAGCACTCTAAAATTTAAAATGGAAATGGGGGGAAATTAGAATTTTGATTTTTAAAAAATTAAAATGCAATAATATTTTTTTAAAAATCAAACTACACAGGGGCTTTGGCTGGCTCAATTGTCCCATCGGCCCATTGGAATTTAAAGGATTTTTAAAATTCTAATTTTTTTAAAAAAAAATGGGGGGAAATGAGAAATTTGATTTTTGTTTGTTTGTGTGTGTGGTTGTTTTTTTTTTTTTTTTAAATCAAAATACACAGGGGCCTTGGCTGGCTTGATTGACATCTCTGCCCATTGGCTGACGGACTTGAAGGAAGGCGTGTGCCTCAATGGGTTTTGGTACAGCCATGAACATTGCTGCTGGAATTCCCAAAATATCACCTTCCAGGACCGGGACAAATGTCCGGAGTGGCGGACGTGGGCGGAGCTTCTGACCGGGAAGGAGGACGGGGTAAGTAGCTGCCCCTGAACGTCCCCCGAAATAATTGCAAATTAAATCGCAATTTCATTCACTATTTAAATATTTAAATCGGGGGTCATCAGCCCCTGAGAAGGAGTCTCAGACTTCAGAGAAGGGTGACTAGCCCAAGGTCACCCAGCAGCTGCATGTGGAGGAGCGGGGAAGCGAACCCGGTTCACCAGATTGCGAGTCTGCCGCTCTTAACCACCACACCACACTGGCTCTTAGGTTGCCTACCCCTGATTTCACGATTGCAACCACAATTTAATTCCTGATCGGTGGTGGAAGAAGCCTCCGCGCCACCCGGGGCGGAGGCACCCCCCTGGGGGCGTGGCGTGGCGTGGCGGCGCGCATCAGGGTGGGCTGCGCACGCGTGGAAATTTTGGGCGTGCGCAATGCATCCGAGTCAGCGCCGCTGCTCCCGCAGCAACCGGGCATGCCAGGTGCGTCCGACCAGGCAGGCCGCCGAGCGGGCGGCGGCTTGCGGGCTGCCCCGCCCGTACTGCTTTACGGACGGGGCAGCCCCACGAGCCGCCGCTCGCTCGGCGGTTTGTTCAGTCGCCACGGGAGCAGCAGGGGCGGGGGTGGCGGGGGGAGAGGGGCCGGGGAGTGTCACACCCACCCCCCCGCTGGAACCCGGGGCACCCTGCCCCCTACGCCCCTCCCTCGCTGCGCCACGATTGAATTCATGGTTTAGATATTTGAATCAGGATCCCAATCCCGATTTCAGTCAAGATTTAATCCGTGGTTTCATTCACGATTTAAGGTAAATCATGGGTAGGCAAACTAAGGCCCGGGGTCCGGATCCGGCCCGATCGCCTTCTAAATCCGGCCCATGTACGGTCTGGGAATCAGTGTGCTTTGACGTGAGTAGAATGTCCTTTTATTTAAACCTAGCTGGCCCGGTCATGGTTTGCTGTGGGGTTTTATTTTTTATTTTTTGCTTTTTAAAATTCTCCTTTTTATATTTTTGCTTTTTAAAATTCTCCTTTTTATTTTTTGCTTTTTAAAATTCTCCCAAGAGTATTCTGGAAGCTCCTGTTTTCATTCTTCCCTGTCCCTTTATATAGTAGCAATTTTTTCATTATATATAATATATATATATATATATATATATATATATATATATATATATTTATAATAAAAGGAACACACTACTCATGTAAAAACACACCGATTCCCATTACATAAAAGAACACATTCTACTCATGTAAAAACAGCACGGCAGCCATTTTAACTGAGGGCACTGGGGACCTTAAAGAGCATTCTCCCCCCCCCAGTCCCAAAATTACGCACCCCAGCGACACAATCCCCTCAGAGTCGGTCTTACTCAGTGCAACCTCTCAGGCACGCCTCCTGCTCCGTCTTTTTTTTTCTCGGCGCATGCGAAGCTGCGGCGGCCATTTTATGTGAGGGCACTGGGGACCTTAAAGAGCATTCTGCCCTCCCCAGTCCCAAAATTACGCACCCCAGCGACACAATCCCCTCAGAGCCAATCTTACTCAGTGCGTCCTCTCAGGCATGCCTCCTGCTCCGTCTTTTTTTTTCTTTTTGGCGCATGCGAAGCTGCGGCGGCCATTTTAGGTGAGGGCACTGGGGACCTTAAAGAGCATTCTCCCCTCCCCAGTCCCAAAATTACGCACCCCAGCGACACAATCCCCTCAGAGCTGGTCTTACTCAGTGCGACCTCTCAGGCATGCCTCCTGCTCTGTCTTTTTTTTTTTCTCGGCGCATGCGAAGCTGCGGCGGCCATTTTAGGTGAGGGCACTGGGGACCTTAAAGAGCATTCTCCCCTCCCCAGTCCCAAAATTACGCACCCCAGCGACACAATCCCCTCAGAGCTGGTCTTACTCAGTGCGACCTCTCAGGCATGCCTCCTGCTCTGTCTTTTTTTTTTTCTCGGCGCATGAGAAGCTGCGGCGGCCATTTTAGGTGAGGGCACTGGGGACCTTAAAGAGCATTCTCCCCTCCCCAGTCCCAAAATTACGCACCCCAGCGACACAATCCCCTCAGAGCTGGTCTTACTCAGTGCGACCTCTCAGGCATGCCTCCTGCTCCGTCTTTTTTTTCCCTCGGCGCATGAGAAGCTGTGGCGGCCATTTTAGGTGAGGGCACTGGGGAACCCCCCCCCCCACCCCACCCCACCCCACCAAAAGCAAGTTCGCCTGCGCCACATTTCCACTGAGCGGTTTGTGTCAGAAAGTCCTCAGGTGCTTACAGATGGCAGCTGTAAAATGGTGGACAGGGCATTGTTGCTCTGGCCAGGTCTGATGATGTCGACGGGCGATCCGCCTTTCTATTGGATGCTGTTGGAGTCTTCATTCCTTTTGCTGGTGAGGTATAATAGGCGCGCCCCCTTTTTTTGCCTTTATTCTATATTTTACCCAAGACAGGTGTGGTTTTTAAAAAAAATTATGATGCCAGATCCTTCCTTGATGGTCATGTTATGCTTTGTACTAATTTGATGCGCTTTGGTCCAACGGTTACGGAGAACATTGGTGCCCGCCGCGCACACAATGGGAACATTTTTATATATATAGATTCATCTCTGGGGCATAGGAATGCACTATATATATATATATATATATATATATATATATATATATATACATATATATATATATATATATATATATAATATGTATATATATATATATATATATACATATATATATATATATATAATATATATAGATATATATATATATATAATATATAGTCCAGCCCCCACAAGGTCTGAGGGACAGTGGACCGGCCCCCTGCTGAAAAAGTTTGCTGACCCCTGATTTAAATCATGATTTCAATTGCTATTTCTATCGCGATGGAAATCCCTAATCTGTCCGACTGGATTTCCATCCTTTTTTAATAGGAAGATTCAGCCTTGCTGTCATCCTCTTTATATAGACGGTATCATTATCGGAATAATAAATTTTCAGAGCACGGTGGATTTGATTTTATTTTAAAATATGTATTTTTAATATGTATGTTATTGTTACAATATATTAATATTATACATTTTATAATGTATTATAATATTATATATATTAATTTTATATATTTAAAATCTCAATTGATTAGAATCATGATGGAAACCCCTCATCCATCAGATTTTATTTAAATCCTTCCTTTACCGAAACATTCAGCCTTGCTGTCATCCTCTTAATATGGACTGTATTGTTTTCAGAACAGGGTGGATTTAATTTAATTTAATTATATTATAATTTGTATTTATAATATAAATTTATTCAATTTTACTTAATTTGTATTTTATAGTTAACAATATATATTTTATTCAATTTTACTTAAGTTATATTTTATAGTTATTGAGCGATAATTTGATTGCAGCAATTTTACTTAAGTTATATTTTATAGTTATATATATTTTATTCAATTTTACTTAAGTTATATTTTATAGTTATATATATTTTATTCAATTTTACTTAAGTTATATTTTATAGTTATATATATTTTATTCAATTTTACTTAAGTTATATTTTATAGTTATATATATTTTATTCAATTTTACTTAAGTTATATTTTATAGTTATATATATTTTATTCAATTTTACTTAAGTTATATTTTATAGTTATATATATTTTATTCAATTTTACTTAAGTTATATTTTATAGTTATATATATTTTATTCAATTTTACTTAAGTTATATTTTATAGTTATATATATTTTATTCAATTTTACTTAAGTTATATTTTATAGTTATATATATTTTATTCAATTTTACTTAAGTTATATTTTATAGTTATATATATTTTATTCAATTTTACTTAAGTTATATTTTATAGTTATATATATTTTATTCAATTTTACTTAAGTTATATTTTATAGTTATATATATTTTATTCAATAGTTTACTTATATGTACATTATACATTTTTTATTATAAATTTTAATTTTAAATATTTAAATTTTTCCCGTTCCAATCTTGAAATCCATCTTCAGATTGAGGTCATCTCTTTACTGAAAGGTTCAACCTTGCTGGCAACTGATTTTTATTTTTATTTTTAAAGAAAATACGTTTATTTTTATCCATCCGCTTTTAGGGCGCCCTCGCCTACAGCCTCAACTACTTCATCTACGCCGCCTGGGCACTGCTCTTCTCACTCCTGGCCGTGCTTCTCGTTCGCGGTTTTGCACCCTACGCCTGCGGGTCGGGGATCCCCGAGGTAAGGCCAGCTTTGTTTATTGATTTATTTCCAATGATAAAAATCCAATTTTATATTCCGGCATACAAGGCGTATAAGACGACCCCCAACTTTTCCTGTTAAAATATAGGCGTATAAGACGACCCCCAACTTTTCCTGTTAAAATATAGGCGTATAAGACGACCCCCAACTTTTCCTGTTAAAATATAGGCGTATAAGACGACCCCCAACTTTTCCTGTTAAAATATAGAGTTTGGGATATACTCGCCTGAGGACAGCAGCGAAGCGAAATAGTGTCCTTGTATCCTACTTCCTCCATCTCTCCCTCTCAGATCTCACTCCGGAAAAGGGGGAAAGGGCTGGGGGCAGAGGGGATGGGGTGGTGGAGGACCAAAGAGAAGACTTCAGAGTATTCTCTGCCCCACCGCGCACGCACGCGCAAGGAAGGAGGGAGGAGGGAACTTGCAGAGAAACGAAGGCAGGAATTTGTGCAGGATTTTTGGCGTTTCGGGAGCCATGGGTGGTGCATTTTTCTTTTTTTGGAATCAGCTTGAGGGTTATCGATCTGAGCGTGCCCCCCACCGCGTTTCTGCGAGGGTGAGAGAGAGAGAGAGGGAGAGAAGGAGAAAGCCTCGCACGCGCACAAGCAAGGCACGTCGCGCCGGGGGTGGGCTCTTCCTCCCTACCGGGCGTTTCTGCACGGGTGACCAGAGCCGTCTCATCCATTGGGGCTGGTGGCAGGGCGCAACCAGGCCTCCGCCCTCCAGCCCCGCTGGCAGCGCCCGCCGGCAGCGCCCTCCGCTGCCCAGCGGAGCAAGGGAGCTGGCCAGGCCACGCCACGCCCTCCAGCTGCCCGGGGGGTCGCGGCTCCACCCTCGCCTCCCGTCCCAGAAGCGCTGGAAGGGCAGAGCACAGGAGCGCGGCAGAGTGCGGGAGCAGAGCTGGCCAGCCGCGCCGCACCCTCCAGCTGCCCGGCTGCGCTGCGCCATCCGGCTGCCCCGCGGAGCGCGAGCCGGCCACCCTCGCCTCCCGTCCCAGAAGCGCCGGAAGGGCACGCAGAGCCCCGCGCCGCTCCAGCGCCACGCAGGGGCGGCAAGCGCGGGAGGGAGGCGGCATGGTGGGGGCGCCGGAGGGATAGCCACGCCAGGGCGACCGATCTTCTTAAGACGGCCCTGCGGGTGACAGACAGAGAGAGGGTGTTGATCCGCCGTATAAGACGACCCCCGACTTTGGAGAAGATTTTTCGGGGTTAAAAAGTCGTCTTATACGCCAGAATATACGGTATATATATATATATATATCGATTATCAAGCCATTTTTGGTGCGGCTTCCCACATGCCAGATTTCTGGCTGCAGGGATTTAATCCCCTCCTGCTCCCGAAATCTGAATAATTATCGTAAATAACATGACTATCAACAGTATGAACATAATAATGACTCATTATGCACAGTATAAATAATTATATAAATAAAATAAGTAGTAATTATTATAATAAAAATGAATAATACTCATAACTATTATACTTGAAATATACTAGAAATATGGATCCCTAGATTTCTCCCTGGGGGGATGTCGTTCCCTCCTGTTCCCAAAATCTGAATCGATCCCCTTTCGTTCAGTCTGGATCCCTAGATTTCTAGCTGCGGGGATTCTGTTCCCTCTTGCTCTCAAAATCCGAATGGGGATTTAGATTGCCAGGGTCCTTTCAACTAGAAATGTGGCTGGGGTTCATAACAAGAATTAGTAATAATTTTTGTAAACAGCATGACTTTCAATAATGTGAAGATAAGAAATAAATAATTATGCCTAGTATAAGTAATTATATAAATAAAATAAGTAATAGCAACCATGATGAAGATAAATATTAATATAAATAAAATGAATAACAATCATAAATATTATTATATGTATATTCTTTATAATTATAAACTATAATAAATAGGTAAATACTCCAGATGTTTGGGACTACCATTCCATCATCCCTGACCACTGGTCCTGTTAATTGGGATGGGAATGGTAGTCCCAAACATCTGGAGGGCCACAGTTTGCCTATGCCTGGCATATAATACATATACAAAAATATGAATAATTATAAAAAATAACTAAATAAAAAAGAATGACAGAGTGGAAATGATATAAAAAACGAGGGTGCAAAATGATCATAAAATGATAAAAAATTATAATAAAAGACATACATTTGTAATAAAATGATAAAAAATGATAAAAATAATATAAATAACATAAAGAATCACCATCCTAAAAATATAAAGAGTAATCCTTTTCTTCTTTGCACCCCATCCGGCCGGCCTCCCCGGCGACATCCCTCCCTTATCCCGGGCCCCGAGTGCGAATCCCCCAACCAACACCCCCCCCCTCTTTTCCAGATCAAGACTATCCTGAGCGGTTTCATCATCCGCGGCTACCTGGGGAAATGGACCCTGCTGATCAAGACAGTGACCCTGGTCCTGGCCGTGGCCTCGGGGCTGAGCCTGGGGAAGGAGGGGCCCCTGGTCCACGTGGCCTGCTGCTGCGGGAACATCCTCTGCCACCTCTTCACCAAGTACCGGAAGAACGAGGCCAAGCGGAGAGAGGTGAGGGAGCCCCCCGGGCCACATGCAGAAATCCTCTGGTAGCCAATATTCAGAGGATGCCAGCAAGGCTGAACCTTTGCGTAAATAGTGGATTGGATTCCTAGTGATTTCAGTGGTGGTGAGTGGATGGATGAAGCTACACCTGCCAGTCAAGCTTTGAATGAATGAATGAATGAATGAATCTTTATTTGTGTCAGTCCATAGCAATAAAATAACGATACAATATACAGAGAATGAAACAATCATTTTGATCTGATTCAATAGTGATGCCAGCAAGGCTGAACTTTTGCTTAAAGAAAGGCTTTTGGTCAAGTCTGAGGGACTAGTGATTTAACGATTATGTCAATCGTGGTTTAAATATAAAAATGTCTAAAAGATTATGATTCCAAAAGCTTCCCCTGGTTGTTGATATTCAGAGGATGCCAGCTAGGCTGAACCTTTCCGTAAAGAAACTACAGATACTTTAATCCAGTCTGATGGACTGATTTCAATCAATTTGATTCCAATCAAATCCACCCAGTTTATCCCTATTATCCAACATGATCAATTCCTGCTCGTCAATACCTGGAAGGAAAGGTGGCCTTTGTTTTTAAATATATATATATATATATATATATATATATGTATGTATGTATTAAATATTCCTTTTTAACTGCCTTATAATAACCCCATGAAAAATATTCCTAAATATAATACAATCCAAAAGACCAATTTTTGATCCATTTTTTAATCTTTGAAAATCAAAGATCCATTTTTATATCTTTGAAGATTGGCCGCTTTTAACCTCAACTCTCCCGATTTAGGTCCTATCGGCCGCTGCAGCTGCTGGTGTCTCCGTGGCGTTCGGAGCTCCGATAGGAGGCGTCCTTTTCAGCCTGGAAGAGGTAATCAATCAATCAATCAATCAGGTTGTTACGGGAAAACTTGATTTAAATTTATGGAAAATTTCATTTAATCTAAAAAGGTTACTCAGTAAAATTTTACTCTGCCCATCTGACTGGGCTGCCCCAACCACCCTGAGCGGTTTCCAACTTCTTCGTCTTCTTCTTCTTCTTTAAATTGTATGATGGTTATATTCACATTATTATTCTTTATTATTAAATGGTATGATAATTATATTGCCATCTATATAAATAACTAGCGTTTTGGTGGCATTTTTGTGAAATGGAAAAGGAAGATCTATATATATAAAATGTAAACTGTCCATGCCCACAGCTTCTCCGGTTGAATTTCCACCTGCCTCCTCTCCGTCTTTCCCCCCCGTTTCTTCTCCCTCCACACAGCTTCTCCCATTGAATTTCCGCCTGCCTCCTCTCCATCTTTCCCCCGTTTCTTCTCCTTCCACACAGCTTCTCCCGTTGAATTTCCGCCTGCCTCCTCTCCATCTTTCCCCCGTTTCTTCTCCTTCCACACAGCTTCTCCCATTGAATTTCCACCTGCCTCCTCTCCGTCTTTCCCCCCGTTTCTTCTCCCTCCACACAGCTTCTCCCATTGAATTTCCGCCTGCCTCCTCTCCATCTTTCCCCCGTTTCTTCTCCTTCCACACAGCTTCTCCCGTTGAATTTCCGCCTGCCTCCTCTCCATCTTTCCCCCGTTTCTTCTCCTTCCACACAGCTTCTCCCGTTGAATTTCCGCCTGCCTCCTCTCCATCTTTCCCCCGTTTCTTCTCCTTCCACACAGCTTCTCCCGTTGAATTTCCGCCTGCCTCCTCTCCATCTTTCCCCCGTTTCTTCTACCCTCCACACAGCTTCTCCCGTTGAATTTCCGCCTGCCTCCTCTCCGTCTTTCCCCCCGTTTCTTCTCCCTCCACACAGCTTCTCCCATTGAATTTCCGCCTGCCTCCTCTCCGTCTTTCCCCCCCGTTTCTTCTCCCTCCACACAGCTTCTCCCGTTGAATTTCCGCCTGCCTCCTCTCCATCTTTCCCCCGTTTCTTCTCCTTCCACACAGCTTCTCCCGTTGAATTTCCGCCTGCCTCCTCTCCATCTTTCCCCCCGTTTTTGACTGCCTCCACACAGCTTCTCCCGTTGTGTTGTAGCTCAGGCTGGCCCCAGGGTCACTCGGCGAGCTTAGTAGCGAGATTCGAACCCTGGTCTCTCTCTCTTAAATGCCCCTTTAATAGAATTAAACCCTTGCCCTAGATTGACTATCTCCTCCCCCCCCTAACCTGATACATGGTACAGCCCGCTCTGGCCTTGAGCCTGGGGTCGGAAGGGACCATAACGATGCAAGGAGGGGTGATGGGGAACTGGTAGGGTCCTTATACATTTGTGTGCGGCGCTTTTCCCTCTTCCGATAACTGGAGTTTCGTTTGCGAAGCGATACAGCAGTGCAGAAAGGATTGTGTGTGGAGACAGGATAGGGAGCGAAGCGGAGTTGCTGAGCTTTCTCATCCTACATCCCCCGCCATAAGGAATGGTATGGCCCGGGCCTAAAAACCTTTTCCTGCCTGCAGCTGAAACTACTAAGAGTTTAGGCCTTCCCCTTGACTGTTTTTTTTGGCGGGAAGACCCTTGGCAGGGGCTGGGCCTAGGGAGATTAATGGGGGTTGTCCCTGCTGTCTGAAAATGGCGGACTGAGGTAAAGGAGGTTTTTTGGTTGGCGCACAGTCTGTGACGCTGCCCTGCGATCAGCCTTTCTATTGGTTGCTGTTCAAAGTCTTCCGTTCTGTTGCTGGTGACACGTAATGTGTGCGCCATTTTTTTTTTTTTTTTGGGCCTTCCTTCTATATTTTAGGCATGACAGGTGTGGTTTTGTTTTTTTTTTTAAATTTTTATTATGCCAGATCCTTCCTCGATGGTCATGTTACGCTTTGTCCTGAATTTGATGCTGTTTGGTGCAGCGGTTACGGAGCAAGGTGGTGTCACGCGTGAACGCAGTGGGAACATTTATATATATATATATATATATATATATATGTATGTATATATATATATATGTATGTATATATATATATACACACAACAACACACACACACAACATATATATATATATATATATACCATATATATATATATATATATATATATATATATGCATATATATATATATATATGTATATATATATATATATGCATATATATATATTATTGCATATTATATATATATATATATATATAATATAATATATATATAATATGATATATATATATATATAATATATATATATATATATATATATATATATATATATATAATATGCATATATATATATATATATATATATATAATATATATATATATATATATATATATATATATATATATATATATATATATTATGGATTAATATATATATATATTTTGGCGTATAAGACGACTGGGCGTATAAGACGACCCCCAACTTTTCCAGTTAAAATATAGAGTTTGAGATATACTCAACCACAGATTTTCCACCCGGCGTATAAGACGACCCCCGACTTTTGAGAAGATTTTCCTGGATTAAAAAGTAGTCTTATACGCCAGAATATACAGTATATATATATATATATATATATATATATATATATATATATATATATATATATATATATATATGTGTTTTTCAACCACTGTTCCGCGGCACACTAGTGTGCCGCGAGATGTTGCCTGGTGTGCCGTGGGAAAAATTGAAAAATTACTTTATATATAGTCAATATAGGCACAGAGTTAATTTTTTTAACATTTTCTAATGGTGGTGTGCCTCGTGATTTTTTTCATGAAACAAGTGTGCCTTTGCCCAAAAAAGGTTGAAAAACACTGATTAATATATATATATTTATATATATATTTATATATGCATTATATATATATATATATGTATATACATATATATACAATATATTACATATATATAACATATATATAAACAACACATATATATATATATATACATGATATATATATATATATATATATATATATATATATAATATACAACACACATATATATACATATATATATATGTATAGATATGTAATTAATTATTATATTAAAATAATTTTAATTCCATACTATCATCATTTATACGACTCTTATGATCCCAGGTCAGCTATTACTTCCCCCTGAAGACGCTCTGGCGCTCCTTCTTCGCTGCTCTGGTGGCCGCCTTCACCTTGCGCTCCATCAATCCCTTTGGCAACAGCCGCCTGGTCCTCTTCTACGTCGAGTTCCACGCCCCCTGGCACCTCCTCGAACTCGCGCCCTTCGTTCTGCTGGGCGTCTTCGGCGGGCTCTGGGGGGCCGCCTTCATCCGCGCCAACATCGCCTGGTGCAGGTACTTGGGAAACTCCAGAATTAAAAACAATTTTTTCTGCATGCCATTGCATGTCTCGTCTCGAGTGAACATGCACAGAAATGCGAGTGTCATTTTTTCTGTCTGCCATTGCATGTCTCATCTCAAGTGAACGGTAACAGGCATGCGGATTGCGCCCTGAGATAAAATAAATTATTATTATTATTACAGTATTACTATTACTATTATTATGTCATTTTTTTCTACATGCCATTGTATGTTTCTTCTTGAGTGAGCATGCACAAGCATTCAGGTGTCATTTTTTTCTGCGTGCCATTGCATGTCTCGTCTAGAGTGAACATTAACAGGCATGCGGATTGCGCCCTGAGGTAATATAAATTTTAATAATAATAATGTCATTATTTCTGGGTGCTATTGCATGTCTAGTCTAGAGTGAACATAAACAGCCATGCAGATTGCGCCCTGAGATAATATAAATTTGAATAATAATGATGTCATTTTTTTCTACATGCCATTGCATGCCCCTTCTTGGGTGAACATGCATAGGCAAGTAGGTGTCATTTTTTCTGCGTGGCATTGCATGTCTCACCTAGAGTGAAAATGCAGAGGCATGTGTATTGCACCCTAAGAAAATAATAATAATAATAATAATACAATGTCATATTTTTTCTACATGCTATTGCATGTCTATTCTAGAGTGAACATTAACAGGCATGCAGATTGCGCCCTGAGATAATATAAATTTTAATAATAATGATGTCATTTTTTTTCTACATGCCACTGCATGCCTCTTCTTGGGTGAACATGCATAGGCAAGTAGGTGTCATTTTTTCTGCGTGGCATTGCATGTCTCACCTAGGGTGAAAATGCAGAGGCATGCGTATTGCACCCTAAGAAAATAATAATAATAATAATACAACAATGTCATATTTTTTCTACATGCCATTGCATGTCTCTTTTAGAGTGAACATGCAATGTAAATTTCTGCAAAATTTAATTGGAAATTCCATTTAAATTTCTGGAAAAAATAATTTACTATCCCTGGATTTCTCCTCTACAGGCGGCGCAAGACCACCCGGCTGGGCCGCTACCCGGTGGCTGAGGTCCTGATGGTGACGGCGGCCACGGCCGTCCTTGCCTTCCCCAACCAGTACTCGCGCATGAGCACCAGTGAGCTCATCTCCGAGCTTTTCAACGACTGCGGGCGCCTTGACTCCTCGCAGCTCTGCGACTACGTCCGCAACACCACCCCTGGGGGGGGTGGGGGGCCCGACCGGCTGGCCGGCCCCGGGGTGCGCCGCGCCATGTGGCAGCTGACACTGGCCCTGGCCCTCAAGGGCGTCATCACTGTCTTCACCTTTGGGATGAAGGTGAGACCCGGCTGGGTGGGGGTGGCGCCGAGATTGAGCTGGTTGTGCACTGATTTTGGTGATATTGCGCTGATACCGTGAAGGGCAAATGTACTGCTGCTGGGAGTTGCCATGAACATCTGGTTGTGGGATGGTAGTGGGTGCAGCTGGGCGCTACGTTTCCCTCTGCCTCCCTTGGCACCCATCCTGGAGTGGGTACAGCTGGGCGCTACATTTCCCTCCTGTTCCCTGGTGCCCACAGTAGAGAGGGTACAGCTGGGCGCTACATTTCCCTCCTGTTCCCTGGCACCTGCACTAGAGAGGGTACAGCTGGGCGCTACATTTCCCTCCTGTTCCCTGGCACCTGCACTAGAGAGGGTACAGCTGGGCGCTACATTTCCTTCCTGTTCCCTGGCACCCGCACTAGAGAGGGTACAGCTGGGCGCTACATTTCCCTCCTGTTCCCTGGCACCTGCACTAGAGAGGGTACAGCTGGGCGCTACATTTCCCTCCTCCTCCCTTGGCACCCATCCTGGAGTGGGTGCAGCTGGGTGCTACGTTTCCCTCCTGCTCCCCTGGCGCCCACAGTAGAGAGGGTACAGCTGGGCGCTACATTTCCCTCCTGTTCCCTGGCACCTGCACTAGAGAGGGTACAGCTGGGCGCTACATTGCCCTCCTGTTCCCTGGCACCTGCAATAGAGAGGGTACAGCTGGGCGCTACATTTCCCTCCTCCTCCCTTGGCACCCGTCCTGGAGTGGGTGCAGCTGGGTGCTACGTTTCCCTCCTGCTCCCCTGGCGCCCACAGTAGAGAGGGTACAGCTGGGCGCTACGTTTCCCTCCTGTTCCCTGGCACCTGCACTAGAGAGGGTACAGCTGGGCGCTACATTTCCCTCCTGTTCCCTGGCACCTGCACTAGAGAGGGTACAGCTGGGCGCTACATTTCCCTCCTCCTCCCTTGGCACCCATCCTGGAGTGGGTGCAGCTGGGTGCTACGTTTCCCTCCTGCTCCCCTGGCGCCCACAGTAGAGAGGGTACAGCTGGGCGCTACATTTCCCTCCTGTTCCCTGGCACCTGCACTAGAAAGGGTACAGCTGGGAACTACATTTCCCTCCTGTTCCCTGCCACCTGCACTAGAGAGGGTATAGCTGGGCGCTACATTTCCTTCCTGTTCCCTGGCACCTGCACTAGAGAGGGTACAGCTGGGCGCTACATTTCCTTCCTGTTCCCTGGCACCTGCACTAGAGAGGGTACAGCTGGGCGCTACATTTCCTTCCTGTTCCCTGGCACCCGCACTAGAGAGGGTACAGCTGGGCGCTATGTTTCCCTCCTGCTCCCCTGGCACCCGCACTAGGGAGGGTACAGGGGGCGCTACGTTTCCTTCCTGTTCCCTGGCACCTTCACTAGAGAGGGTACAGCTGGGCGCTACATTTCCTTCCTGTTCCCTGGCACCCGCACTAGAGAGGGTACAGCTGGGTGCTACGTTTCCCTCCTGCTCCCCTGGCACCCGCACTAGGGAGGGTACAGCTGGGCACTACATTTCCTTCCTGTTCCCTGGCACCCGCACTAGAGAGGGTACAGCTGGGCGCTACGTTTCCCTCCTGCTCCCCTGGCACCCGCACTAGGGAGGGTACAGCTGGGCGCTACGTTTCCTTCCTGTTCCCTGGCACCCGCACTAGAGAGGGTACAGCTGGGCGCTACATTTCCCTCCTGTTCCCTGGCACCTGCACTAGAGAGGGTACAGCTGGGCACTACGTTTCCCTCCTCCTCCCTTGGCACCCATCCTGGAGTGGGTACAGCTGGGCGCTACATTTCCTTCCTGTTCCCTGGCACCTGCGCTAGAGAGGGTACAGCTGGGCGCTACATTTCCTTCCTGTTCCCTGGCACCTGCACTAGAGAGGGTACAGCTGGGCGCTACGTTTCCCTCCTGCTCCCCTGGCACCCGCACTAGAGAGGGTACAGCTGGGCACTACGTTTCCCTCCTCCTCCCTTGGCACCCATCCTGGAGTGGGTACAGCTGGGCGCTACATTTCCTTCCTGTTCCCTGGCACCTTCACTAGAGAGGGTACAGCTGGGCGCTACATTTCCTTCCTGTTCCCTGGCACCCGCACTAGAGAGGGTACAGCTGGGCGCTACGTTTCCCTCCTCCTCCCTTGGCACCCATCCTGGAGTGGGTACAGCTGGGCGCTACATTTCCTTCCTGTTCCCTGGCACCTTCACTAGAGAGGGTACAGCTGGGCGCTACATTTCCTTCCTGTTCCCTGGCACCCGCACTAGAGAGGGTACAGCTGGGCGCTACGTTTCCCTCCTGCTCCCCTGGCACCCACACTAGAGAGGGTACAGCTGGGCGCTACGTTTCCTCCTCCTCCCTTGGCACCCATCCTGGAGTGGGTACAGCTGGGCGCTACATTTCCCTTCTGTTCCCTCGCACCTGCGCTAGAGGGGGTACAGCTGGGCGCTACATTTCCTTCCTGTTCCCTGGCACCTGCACTAGAGAGGGTACAGCTGGGCGCTACGTTTCCCTCCTGCTCCCCTGGCACCCGCACTAGAGAGGGTACAGCTGGGCACTACATTTCCCTCCTTCTCCCTTGGCACCCATCCTGGAGTGGGTACAGCTGGGCGCTACGTTTCCTTCCTGTTCCCTGCCACCTGCACTAGAGAGGGTACAGCTGGGCGCTACATTTCCTTCCTCTTCCCTGGCACCTGCACTAGAGAGGGTACTGCTGGGCGCTACATTTCCTTCCTGTTCCCTGGCACCCGCACTAGAGAGGGTACAGCTGGGCGCTATGTTTCCCTCCTGCTCCCCTGGCACCCGCACTAGAGAGGGTACAGCTGGGCGCTACGTTTCCCTCCTCCTCCCTTGGCACCCATCCTGGAGTGGGTACAGCTGGGCGCTACATTTCCTTCCTGTTCCCTGGCACCCGCACTAGAGAGGGTACAGCTGGGCGCTACGTTTCCCTCCTGCTCCCCTGGCACCCGCACTAGAGAGGGTACAGCTGGGCGCTACATTTCAAGACAAAGGAAAGATGCCCGTATTCTGTGGGCTGAACACTGGTGAACGGTTAACTCTGTGTCGACCAGAAACCTTACAGTACAGCTGGGTGCTACGTTTCCCTCCTGCTCCCTTGGCGCCTGTCGTGGAGTGGGTGCAGCTGGGCGCTACGTTTCCCTCCTCCCTTGGCATCCGCGCTAGAGGATGTACAGCTGGGTGCTACATTTCCCTCCTCCCCTGGCACCCGCGCTAGAGAACGTACAGCTGGGTGCTACGTTTACCTCCTCCCATGGCATCCGCACTAGAGAATGTACAGCTGGGTGCTACGTTTCCCTCCTCCCTTGGCATCCGCGCTAGAGAATGTACAGCTGGGTGCTACGTTTCCCTCCTCCCTTGGCATCCGCGCTAGAGAATGTACAGCTGGGTGCTACGTTTCCTTCCTCCCATGGCACCCGCGCTAGAGAGGGTACAGCTGGGCACTATGTTTCCCAGGGCACTGACCCCTCCCGCTTTTTCCCTTAGGTGCCCTCGGGGCTCTTCATCCCCAGCATGGCAGTGGGCGCCATTGTGGGGCGCCTGCTCGGCGTTGGCATGGAGCAGCTTGCCCTCCACCACCCCGACTGGGTGCTCTTCGAAGGCTGGTGCCAACCGGGCGCCGACTGCATCACCCCAGGCCTCTACGCCATGGTGGGTGCGGCCGCCTGCCTGGGTGAGTGGCGGCGGGAGTTATAGATCCTTTTTTACGGAAAGGTTCGACCTTGCTTGAATCCTCTTCGTGTTGACAAACCAGAGGGTGGTTTCCTTTTTGGAATCGGCCTTTCTTTGTTTTGTTGTTAAATAAAATTCAATCGTGATTTCAATCAGTCAGGCTTGATTTAAATCCTTATTTACAGAAAGATTCAACTTTGTTGGCACCGTCTTCCTTTTGGCAAGCAAAATGATTTCAATTTCGATTTTAAAATTTCGATTTCATTTTTAATTCAAATTTTAAAATTTTGATTTCATTTTCAATTCGAATTTTAAAATTTTGATTTTGGTTTTAATTCAAATTTTAAAATTTTGATTTCATTTTTAATTTGAATTTTAAAATTTCGTTTTCATTTTTAATTCAAATTTTAAAATTTCGATTTCATTTTTAATTCAAATTTTAAAATTTCGATTTCAATTTTCATATTTATTTATTTTTTTAATTGCTGGTTCTTCTCTCTCTCCCCCCCCCGGTTCAGGCGGCGTCACTCGCATGACCGTCTCCCTGGTGGTCATCATGTTTGAGCTGACCGGTGGCCTAGAGTACATCGTCCCCCTCATGGCCGCTGCCGTGACCAGCAAGTGGGTGGGCGATGCGGCGGCCGGGCGCCAAGGCATCTACGACTCCCACATCCGCCTCAACGGCTACCCTTTCCTCGAGGCCAAGGAGGAATTTGCACACAAGACCCTGGCCACTGACGCCATGCGCCCCCGCCGGCCCGTCGACCTGCCGTTGACTACCCTGCCACAGGACACCATGACCCTGGGAGACGTAGAGGGGGTGCTGGTTGCCACCGGCTACAGCGGCTACCCGGTGGTGCTCTCCCGGGAGTCGCAGCGCCTGGTGGGCTTCGTGCTACGGAGGGATCTGCTCATCTCCATCGGTGAGGGGTTCAAGACAACCGCTTTTACCCAAAGGCTCAGCCTTGCCAGCATTATCCTCTTCCTCTGATGAATCTGTGTATAGGAGGGAAGTAGACCATCTTGTTTCGTGGCGCACCGAAAATAATTTGGTACTAATTACCCAAAAGACAGTAGAAATGGTAATTGATTTCAGAAGGCACTCTTCCGTTCTGCCACCACTTTCCATTCTTGGTTGTTGTGGTTCAGTCGTTCAGTCGTGTCCGACTCTTCGTGACCCCATGGACCAGAGCACGCCAGGCACGCCTATCCTTCACTGCCTCTCGCAGTTTGGCCAAACTCATGCCAGTCGCTTCACGAGAACACTGTCAACCATCTCATCCTCTGTCGTCCCCTTCTCCTTGTGCCCTCCATCTTTCCCAACATCAGGGTCTTTTCCAGGGAGTCTTCTCTTCTCATGAGGTGGCCAAAGTACTGGAGCCTCAAGAGGTGATCCGGCACTCCCATTTCTTTAAGAACTTGCCATAGTTTGCTGTGGTCAACACAGTCAAATGCTTTTGTGTAGTCAATGAAGCAGAAGTAGATGCTTTTCTGGAATTCTCTAGCTTTCTCCATAATCCAGCGCATGTTTGCAATTTGGTCTCTGGTTCCTCTGCCCCTTCGAAATCCAGCTTGCACTTCTGGGAGTTCTCGGTCCACATACTGCTTAAGCCTGCCTTGTAGAATTTTAAGCATAACCTTGCTAGCGTGTGAAATGAGTGCAATTGTGCGGTAGTTGGAGCATTCTTTGGCACTGCCCTTCTTTGGGATTGGGATGTAGACTGATCTTCTCCAATCCTCTGGCCACTGCTGAGTTTTCCAAACTTGCTGGCATATTGAGTGTAGCACCTTAACAGCATCATCTTTTAAAATTTTAAATAGTTCAGCTGGAATATCATCACTTCCACTGGCCTTGTTGTTAGCAAGGCTTTCTAAGGCCCATTTGACTTCACTCTCCAGGATGTCTGGCTCAAGGTCAGCAACCACATTACCTGGGGTGTATGAGACCTCCATATCTTTCTGGTATAATTCCTCTGTGTATTCTTGCCACCTCTTCTTGATGTCTTCTGCTTCTGTTAGGTCCTTTCCACTTTTGTCCTTAATTGTGGTAATCTTTGTACGAAATGTTCCTTTCATATCTCCAATTTTCTTGAACAGATCTCTGGTTTTTCCCATTCTGTTATTTTCCTCTATTTCTTTGCATTGCTCGTTTAGAAAGGCCCTCTTGTCTCTCCTTGCTATTTTTTGGAAATCTGCATTCAATTTCCTGTATCTTTCACTATCTCCCTCGCATTTTGCTTGCCTTCTCTCCCCCGCTATTTGTAAGGCCTCATTGGACAGCCACTTTGCTTTCTTGCATTTCTTTTTCATTGGGATGGTTTTCGTTGCTGTCTCCTGTATAATGTTACGAGCCTCCATCCACAGTTCTTCAGGCACTCTATCCACCAAATCTAAATCCTTAAACCTGTTCTTCACTTCAACTGTGTATTCATAAGGAATTTGATTTAGATTGTATCTTACTGGCCCAGTGGTTTTTCCTACTTTCTTCAGTTTAAGCTGGAATTTTGCTATAAGAAGCTGATGATCTGAGCCACAGTCAGCTCCAGGTCTTGTTTTTGCTGACTGTATAGAGCTTCTCCATCTTTGGCTGCAGAGAATATAATCAATCTGATTTCGATGTTGCCCATCTGGTGATGTCCATGTGTAGAGTCGTCTCTTGTGTTGTTGGAAAAGAGTGTTTGTGATGACTAGCTTGTTCTCTTGACAGAACTCTATTAGCCTTTGCCCTGCTTCATTTTGAACTCCAAGGCCAAACTTGCCAGTTGTTCCTTTTATCTCTTGACTCCCTACTTTAGCATTCCAATCCCCTATAATGAGAAGAACATCCTTCTTTGGTGTCATTTCTATAAGGTGTTGTAAGTCTTCATAGAATGATCAATTTCAGTTTCTTCAGCACTGGTAGTTGGTGCATAAACTTGGATTACTGTGATGTTAAAAGGTCTGCCTTGGATTCGTATCGACATCATTCTATCATTTTTGAAATTGCATCCCAGTACAGCTTTCGCCACTCTTTTGTTGACTATGAGGGCCACTCCATTTCTTTTACGGGATTCCTGCCCACAGTAGTAGATATGATAGTCATCCGAACTGAATTCGCCCATTCCTGTCCATTTTAGTTCACTGATGCCTAGGATGTCAATGTTTATTCTTGCCATCTCACTTTTTACCACATCCAGCTTTCCAAGGTTCATGGTTCTTACATTCCAGGTTCCTATGCAATACTTTTCTTTACAGCATTGGACTTTCCTTTCGCTTCCAGGCATATCCGCAACTGAGCGTCCTTTCGGCTTTGGCCCAGCCGCTTCATCAGCTCTGGATCTACTTGTACTTGTCCTCCGCTCTTCCCCAGTAGCATGTTGGACGCCTTCCGACCTGAGGGGCTCATCTTCCAGCGTCATATCTTTTATATGCCTGTTGTCTTTGTCCATGGAGTTTTCTTGGCAGGGATACTGGAGTGGCTTGCCAGTTCCCTCTCATGGATCACGTTTGGTCCAAACTCTCCGCTACGACCTGCCCATCTTGACCTGTCCATAGCTTCCCTGAGTAATTCAAGCCCCTTCGCCACGACAAGGCAGTGATCCATGAAGGGGCCATTCTTGGTAACATGGTTCTAGTAGTAGAGTCCTTTAAGTTCCTGGGCTCTATAAATTCTGATAACTTAAATTGGTCAAGCAACATCAATAGTATTATTAAAAAGGTCCACCAGAGGCTGTATTTCCTGCGTCAACTAAGGAAATTTAAATTGTCCCAGGAAGTGTTGATCCAATTCTACAGAGGCATCATTGAAACTGTTCTCTGTAATTCTATAACAGCTTGGTACGGTACAGCCTCCAAGAGAGACAAGAAAAGGCTCCAACGAGCTGTAAGAATTGCAGAAAGGGTAATTGGTGTTAGCTTGCCTTCAATAGAGACAATTTATGCTACCCGAGTTAGGAAGAGAGCAGAGAGAATTGTAGCAGATCCTTTACATCCCGGTCATCATCTGCTCCATTTACTTCCATCTGGACGTCGCTACAGGACTTCATCTACAAAATCGGCCAGGCACAAGAATAGTTTTGCAGAAAGGGTAACTGGTGTTAGCTTGCCTTCAATAGAGACAATTGATGCTACCCGAGTTAGGAAGAGAGCGGACGGAATTGTAGCAGATCCTTAACATCCCGGTCATCATCTGCTCGATTTACTTCCATCCGGACGTCGCTACAGGACTTCATCTACAAAATCGGCCAGGCACAAGAATAGTTTTTTCCCCCTTGTGCCATTAAATTGTTAAATTCATAGTTGTATAGCTGAAGGGGAGGTAAAATATGGGTGGGGTTTCTTTGCTTCTTTGTATTGTGAGAGGAACAGTGTCTGTATGTTTACATTGCAATGTAGCCGAAACAAATTCCGAGTAGGTTGGAAAATGTACTTGGCCAATAATAAATTATTCCTATTCCTATTCCTCTGGATTTCTGGTCGAGGTCCAGGTTCAAATGCCCATTGGGATCAATTGAAACGCCAGCAAGGCTGAACTTTTCCGTAAATTACGTAATAATAAGTCAGCTGAGTTTCACACCCAGACCAATCCTCCTCTCTCTTCCCCCCCACCTCCAGAAAACGCCCGCCAGACCCAAGAGGGGATCGTGACCTCCTCCCTGGTCTCCTTCTGTGACCACTCGCCCCCACTGCCACCGAACTCACCGCCCGTCCTGAATCTCCGCCCCATCCTTGACCTCAGCCCCTTCACCGTCACCGACCACACACCCATGGAGATTGTGGTGGACATCTTCCGGAAGCTGGGCCTCCGACAGTGCCTGGTGACGCACAACGGGTGAGGAGCCAGGTGCAAGACGGGTGGGCAGTGGGTTCGAGAGGTGGTAGGTGCGAGACATGCAGATGCCGGGTGTAATATGGACAAGCAAAGGAAGGTCTCCTTTTTGGAATCCTGAATTTTCAGACCAGGGTGGATTGGATTTAAATCAAGTTGATTAAAATCACACCCACCCTGACCCCCCAGATCAGGAACCTTGGCGGAAGAGCTGAGTTCGAGAATTACGCCGCCATTGTCTTCCAAATTAACTGTTCTTTTATTTTCCAGGAAACTCCTGGGAATCATCACCAAAAAGGACGTTTTGAAACACATCGCACAACTGGCCAATCAGGATCCAGATTCCATCCTTTTCAATTGAAGCCGGATTCGGCAGCCGGGTGCGAATGCCGTCTCCCACATAAACCTCTATCTAAGACTTCTCTGTTTTTCTGACGGAAAATCCAGATCGATCAAATGATAATCATGTTTTCTTTCTTTTGTTTTCTACAAAATTGCACTATGGAAATTGGGCGGAGATTTTGCTTTCTCTTGAAGAAGAAGAGACTTTGTTGGATACAGAATTTGGAAGCGAGATTCCGGGAAGGAATAAAGGAAATAAACTGGAAATAGATCTTGATCGCTTTCTCTTTTCATCCATATCCATCGTAGGGCGCCTTTGCCCTCTTCCAAAATGGCGCTGGTGCCTCCTCTGCCCACTTCCTGCTCATAATATGGCACCTTTGCCCTTTTCCAAAATGGCGCCGGTGCCTCCTCTGCTCCCTTCTGGCTTCACCTTAAAAAATGGCACCATTGCCCTTGTCAAAGATGGCAGATGTGCCTTCGGCCCTTGAAAGCCTTAGCTTCCACCCGCACTTTTGCTTGCTGCCAAAAGGGCATCTTCCCTCTTCCAATATGGCGCCACCAGCTTCTCCCACCCGCTTTCACTGCTGCTTCTGCCCTCACAAGTTAATCCAAATTTGGCCTCATGGAGGGGCAGGATTTCAATAGGAGTAGGTAATCATAATTATATTATTAACAATAATAATGATTTTTATCATTTATACCCTTATTATTTATTACTTATATCTCTGTGCCCCTCTACTCAGGTCTGCTGCTGCTTGTTTTGATTATGTATTTATACACATTTAATTATAGTAATATAAAATGATTAAAATTCTTGTTTTTATTCAAAAATCACATCATTCACATCATTATGACTTGTTATTAAATTTTGCAACGATTCTATTAAAATCCTATGAAGATTTATATTCACCTCATTATGATTTATTCTTAAAATTGTTAATTGCACCCTGCCCATTCTATGACCCCACGATAGACCCCTTGGAACTGCCGCTCTCCCGGCAATGGCAAAGGCACCTCTGGCTGCGTGCAGAGTGCCGTAGCCCAGAGCGACCCCATGGAGGCTCCTCCTCCAAAAAAAGGGAGGAGCTAGGGATGGCTCCCTGATTGGCCGCCCTCTGCACATGCTCCGCTTTGCCCTCACCCCACAGAGCAGGACACAGAAGAAGATTCCATTTCCATTTATTGCCTGATCCCTGCAGGTATAAAAATTACAATATGCAAAACGCAGAATATGCAAATACAGAATATGCAAAAAATAATCAATGGAAGAAAAAAACAATCAGCCCTCTCCCCCCCCCCACCCCCAAAACCCTATTATTATTTATTAACTTTTAGCAAGAACACTAGGTAGGCAGCTAGGAACTCTACCCATGTAAATGCCAAATTTCAAAATTCAAAGAGAGAAGCTTTGATAAATTACAAGATAAATTACATCCAGAGTGTTCCCCCGATCCACCTATCCGATATCTCCTTCCCCAGAAGATGTGAGTGGACTTCTGGAGGAACCCAGGTCTTCATCGTGCTGCTCCACCACTAGGTCCTCTCATCCCAGGACGGTCCCGAGTTCCGTGTCCAGCCCGATCTCCGACAGACAGAGGGAAGGAGTCATCTGTTGGAGGAAGGATCTGGAGATCCAAGTGGGCAACTGAGCTTGGGAGCAGGACCTGGGAGGAGGTTTTCGAGGTCTCCTTGGACCACCAACTTCACCTGAGTCTCGCCAAGTTAATTTCAAGAGGGAGGAATGCCAGGTTCTGCATTGAGGGAGGAGGAACCAGATCTAAGATGCGGGACACCTGGTTTCCGAGAAGGACCTGGGAGAAGGATCTCAAGGTCTTGGTGGACCTTCATCTTCTGGGCTCTCAGGTCCTCAGGGCAGGCTGGCCGGACCTTCAGGGGCCGATGGGACTTGACGTTCTGGAGCTGTTCTGGGCTTGCCAAGTTCTTGAGCAGGTGGTTCTCCCGCCGCAGGCGCCCGTTCTTCTCCAGAAGCTCTCGGATCTGGTCCTTCAGGAGGTCCACCTCCTCTCGCACGGTGTACACCAGGTGGGTCTTCACCAGGTCCTGCCAGGGAGAGACTGGGGTTGAGCCGAGGGCAGGAATCTTAAGAGGAATGGGTGCAGGGCGGGCGGCAGGGATGGGCGAGGGTGGCTGGCAAGGATGGGTGCAAGGTGGGCAGGCGCCAGCCCCTCAAGGTGATACTCACCAGGGCCTGCTCGATCTTGTCGCCGATGGCTCTCGAATCCGGGTCACTGCAGCGAGCGGGGGGGGGGGGAGGAAGAGAAGAAGGGAAAGTGGAGTGAGACCTGGATCGGCTCGTTTTCCGAGGCGCACCTGTCTCCCACCTGGATCGAGGGAGAAGTTTGGGAGCTGGGCAAAAAAGGCCACTAGATAGGGCTCTAACCCGATGTTCTAATCTGGGGGATGCCACACAAAATCTGCCCACCTGGGCCCCACTGCCAGCCTTGTATCTGCATTGCAGCGGGTTGGCCTAGATGACCCCCAGGGTCCCCTTCCCTTGTCCATCATTCTGGGATCGCCACATGCCTTTTCCTCGCTCCCTGTCGCTCCCTGTCAAGAGAATGGGCTTGGCTGCCAGCAGGCGCGGGACTAGAAAAACAGGAAGCGGGTTCGAGAGATGCCAAAACCTCGCTGGCATGTCAAGGCTACATAAGGAGGGAGCAAAACATGTTGTGGCTCGGACTGCGCCCAAAACATCCCTTCTAGCAACCTCTCCTAGACCAACCCCCCAAAAGCAGGAATCCCCCAAGAGAAGGGACAACTAGAGTCTTCCAGCCCGCCCACCCCCACAATGCAATTGTACATTTTTATTTTTATGCATTTTATTTTCTTCTTATTTATTGCTATATGTATTTTTAATTTTTATGTATTTTTTCCCAATGTATTACTATTTTTATGTATTTTGTCATTTTTTATTTTTATGCATTTTTATGCATTTTTATTCTTACGTAATTTATGTATTTTTCATTTTTTTTTTTTAAAATAATATTTATTAAGAATTTTTCCAATTAAATCCAAATTACAATACATGATTAAATTTTTCCAAACTCCCCTTTCTCTCACCAAGGGGAGCATACAAAACAAATCCCCCTCTCACTGGGATAATCAACAATTCTTTCCCAATTTAACCACTTACTTCGCACATATATCTTTACAGACTTCCCCGATTCCCCCCCCCCCGTTGATTCCAAATTAACCCTAAATTCACAGTTATTGCCAATTAATCGCATTTTTTTTATTTTTAGGTGTTTTATTTTACTATTATGTATTTTATGCATTTTATTATGCATTTTTATTCTTACGTAATTTATAATGTATTTTTATTTGACGTATTTTCTATTTTTAGGTGTTTTCTTTTTACTAATATGTATTTTTATTTTGATGTCTTTTCTTATGCAATAGAAAGGACATCCATTCCTGGGTCTTCTAGCCAAACCCCAAAAAAGCAGGAATCCCCCAAGAGAAGGGACACCCACGGTCATCTCCCTGCAAGGCAGGAATCGCCATACAAAAGGGACACCCAGAGTTATCGAGACTAACCCCCCAAAAGCAGGCATCTCAGCAAATCGATCCAGCACACACCCACACCCCAATGCTTCAGATGTTGGAGTGCGGACCTCGAACCCGCCACCTCCTCCTCCTCTCCTGGGAAGAAGAACAGGCCGTTCTCTTCCCCGCCTCTCCCGATCCCAATTTCTATTTCTGTTTGTATTTCTCCCAGCTTGGCAGGCGCCCAGTTCCAGCTGCTGGGCGGATACTGGTCCTGGCAGGACTCCCAGTTCCCAGCCGGCCGGCACGCCAGGACACGAACCCGGGGCGGGAATCTCAGGGACGTCAACATTGAAGCATGAAGCTGGAAGGGGCACCCAGGGTCATCCACACCGATCATCTGCCATGCATGCAATCGTGCATTTTTATTTTGATGCATTTTATGATATATTTTTATTTTGATGTATTTTCTTATGTAATAGGAGGGACACCCAGGGTCATCCAGTCTAACCCCCTTCCGGCGCTGCAACCCTATGATTTCTTCCCCGATTTTATGCAAAGATTAAGCCTTGCTGGCATCACCTTCCCGGCGAATTCATTTATGGAATCATGACTCTATCATCATCATCATCATCATCATCATCTGGCTGGGTTTCCCGCCCTAGAACCCGACTATTCTATGATTTCATGGTGCTTTGCTTGGGGTTGGACTAGATGACCCCGAGCCCCTCTGAATCCACATTCCCATTCCTCGGGGGATCTTCCAGCTGCTTCTGGGCACGTGCGGCCAGACAAGCTGACACGACACGTGTCGGCTCGCGTGCTTCCTGTTGTTCCGGGGAAGCGCCCGCCCAGCAACGGCCGAGAACGCAGAACCGAAAAGAAGGATGGGGGCCATCAGTGGTGGTCAGAAAGCCCCAAGCCACATCTCTCAGCTCCAGCACCCAGAAGGACAGGTGGCCCTGGTCTGGGCTCTGGGGTGGCACCCCACTCCCCCAAAAAACGCCTTCCTAACAACACCCACCTGCGGAAGAATAGGATGGAGAGGAGAGCCCTGTCGGCGGGCCGGTGGAGGTTCTTCTGGCAGACCAGCTGCACCAAGGCTTGGTTGGTGGTGCTCGGGGTGAGGTTGCCCCGGGGCCCGCGCTGGTTGCCCCGCCGTGGGGGGCTCTCCTCCTCGGGGCTGGCCAAGGGGTCCAGGCTCCACTCCTCCTCCTCCTCGGAGGTCGACATGGCGCTGGGGAACTGGTGAGGAGCCACCAGTGGAGACAGCAGCAGTGGTGGCCCACCACGGTTTCAGGAGAACGTCTGCTGCTGCTGCCAGCTGAGCGCGCCCGGCCACAAGGAGCCAACCAGTAAATCTCGGACGGTTCCTCAAGACCTGACGATGCCACCACCAAGCTCTTCCTCTTGCCCAAGCTGCTCCTGAGCAGGAGAGGTCTCATCTGAGCCAGAAGAACCCAGCGATCTCCTGCGCGCGCGCCACCAACCCTGCCCAGATCTCCGAGGTGCGCCCGCTTCCCACGCCCCTCCAAGGCAGCCAACCCGCTGTCTCCGTGGTTCAATCGGGAGCTACCTCCTCCTTGGCACAACCCCAACCCGGCCGAGATGCCACCACCAACGCCTAGCTGTCAAGTTTTGCCTTTTCTCACGAGGAAGCCTTAACATTTCCCTTCAAATAAGGGAAAACTTGACAGCTATGCGCACCAAGCCTTCGCCCGAGGTGTCCAACAGCTGTCCCTCCGGGGCATCCAGCCAGATCCCGAGGAGGTGGCGCTGCCCCCCATGGAGATAGCTCGCCCATGGGGCGGAGACGAGCGCACGGGTCGGGTCGGAAAGGGGAGCCACCAGCGCCACCCAGAGGCAAGGCTTAGGCAGGCTGGAATTGGCGTGGTCGTGGTGGCATCTCGGCAGGGTTGGGTGCGCCCTGAAGCCCCCGAGATATAGACACTAGTGCGCCAGGGAGGTCGCTATGGAGCCTCCGAGATGGAGTTCGAGATACCCCAGATTTAGGCGGGGTATAAATGTTGTTTCTGTTGTTGTTGTTGTTGTTGTTGTTTGTTGTTGTGGCCCTCGAAGCTCTCCTCGCAAATCTCCAAGGAAGGTATCTGAAGAAGTGTGCATGCGCACGAAAGCTCATACCAGTAACAAACTTAGTTTTGTCTCCAAGATGATGGAATATATGGAGCCTGCAGAAATCACCGGGAGAATCGGTAACCAGAGAGAGGACGCTGTGGAGAAGGAATGGGGGGAAATTAAATTGTATTTGAAAAAACATTGTAATATTTAAGGGTTGTAATTTTTATTACGACCATTGGTCCATATCAAAACAACAATAACAACAATACATGATGTAACATTTTAACCGATACAATTTAAAACAGTTTTACAAATTAAAACAACCTCTATATATATATACAGAATTCCAATTGGATAAGACAGTATTGTAATATTTAAAATTAATTTGTGTTTGGAAAATAAGGATAGGCTGTCAATATTAAGTTGAAGTAATTAAGGAGAATTTTAGGGATATATGGATTTTAGAATAGATTTGGAAATTGTTTTAGATATGAATAGTTTTAGATGGTAAATTGTTGTATTTTTTATTTTTTTAAGAGATAATAGAATGTATAAAATAGGTGAGGAAATTAAATTTGGAAGTTACGTGAAATATTCTAAAGGGACGCAAATAAGGGGAAACAGGAGGAAGTCCGAAAAAGATGATAAGAAAAAAGTAGATTTTTGGTAAGATGATATATTTTTGTTTTTCTTTTTTTTCTTTTTTCTTTCTATCTTTGATGTATTGTATTTTTGTAGTTGTGTTACTTTGTTTTTTGCTTGTTCTTTTATAGTTTTTTTTTGTTGATGCTTTTTGTGTTTTTGGGAAAATCAATAAATATTATTTAAAAAAAAATAGTCTCCAAGGTGCTACTGGAAGGAATTTGTTTATTTTTGTTCCTCCAAGGAAGGAGAGAAGGGTAGAATGGAAGAGTTTATCACCGTCGTCGCCGTCCTCGAAGCTCTCCATGCAAATTTCCAAGGAAGGAGAGGACAGAATGGGAGAGTTGGAAAGAACCCCCGGGGGACAGGCGAGACATTTATCCTAGAAGCCCAGAAATAGCAGTAGCAGACGGTCCTTGTATTTTGCGGTGCAGCGGGTTGAACTACTACTACTACTACTACTAATAATAATTTTTTATTTTTACCCCGCCCATCTGACTGGGCTTCCCCAGCCACTCTGGGCGGCTTCCAACAAAATATTAAAATACAATATTCAATCAAACTTTAAAAGCTTTCCTAAGTTGAGAGCGCTACCTTGTTCAGTGACTGTTTTAAATGTTGCATTCGAAATGTATTAATTGTATTCTGAACTTTGTTCATAGCTTATTGCACTTTGATTCTTTTTCTGCAAATCAGCTGCAGATTTTTGTTAAGTGGTATATACATTTTCTGAATAAATATTAAGTGGCCAAAGGGGGGGGGGGAAGCTTTCCTAAACAGGGCTGCCTTCAGATGTCTGTTGTTGTTTGTGCTTTTTTTATTTTTAAAAAAACCAAACACGTTTAGGGCTACTCTCCTTTTCCAACTCCTACTGAAATACTGCCCCTCCATGAGGCCAAACTTAGATTCTCAAAATGTTTAGGGGTATGCGTCCAGCCGATGCCCCCACTGAAGGAAAACGAACCAGCTCTAGAGAATGTGTTCCCTTTATAAAATATTTAAACCCTTATAATGTTTCTCTTTCTCTATTCCGTATCTTACTGCAAAATGCATATTAGTTGCAAGAAAAAACCCTTTCACTATCAGTAGAATTGTATTATAGGTTCTGCAGAAATAAATGCAACCAAGTGTATCCTTGAACCCCATTTTAAATTGAATGTATTCTTTTTGTACTCTTTTACCAGTAGCCTGTATTTTTATATGCTTGTAGAAAATAAGTATCTACTTTTGTTATACGTAACAAAGAAATTTATAGGAACATATTTTACTGTTGGAAATTGCTTGGACCACTCTAATGATAATCAGTATTCCCATTCGAGGGTTGAACTGTCAAAATCTTCTGCTCTTGCAAGAGGCTTGCAAGAGGTGACATCAGAAATTATACAACAAACAATGTCTATAGGGAAAACCATTTCTTTAAGAGGAGGGACAAATGTCATATAGATCTCCAGTCGATGATAATCTGGGCTTTGATGTGCATAGAAATACTGGCTTCATTCTGTAGATTAAAGGAAGAACAGACTTAATTAATCAAGGCTAAAAGTAAACAGAACTATGGCAAGTTCTTAAAGAAATGGGAGTGCCTGATCACCTCATCCGTCTCCTGAGAAATCTCTATGTGGGACAAGAAGCTACAGTTAGACCTGGATATGGAATAACTGATTGGTTCAAAATTGGGAAAGGAGTACGACAAGGCTGTATATTGTCTCCCTGCTTATTTAACTTATATGCAGAATTCATCATGCGAAAGGCTGGGCTGGATGAATCCCAAACCGGAATTAAGATTGCCGGAAAAAATATCAACAACCTCAGATATGCTGATGATACAACCTTGATGGCAGAAAGTGAGGAGGAATTAAAGAACCTTTTAATGAGGGTGAAAGAGGAGAGCGCAAAATATGGTCTGAAGCTCAACATCAAAAAAACTAAGATCATGGCCACTGGTCCCATCACCTCCTGGCAAATAGAAGGGGAAGAAATGGAGGCAGTGAGAGATTTTACTTTCTTGGGCTCCATGATCACTGCAGATGGTGACAGCAGTCACGAAATTAGAAGACGCCTGCTTCTTGGGAGAAAAGCAATGACAAACCTAGACAGCATCTTAAAAAGCAAAGACATCACCTTGCCGACAAAGGTCCGTATAGTTAAAGCTATGGTTTTCCCAGTAGTAATGTACGGAAGTGAGAGCTGGACCATAAAGAAGGCTGATCGCCGAAGAATTGATGCTTTTGAATTATGGTGCTGGAGGAGACTCTTGAGAGTCCCATGGACTGCAAGAAGATCAAACTATCCATCCTTAAAGAAATCAGCCCTGAGTGCTCACTGGAAGGACAGATCCTGAAGCTGAGGCTCCAATACTTTGGCCACCTCATGAGAAGAGAAGACTCCCTGGAAAAGACCCTGATGTTGGGAAAGATGGAGGGCACAAGGAGAAGGGGACGACAGAGGATGAGATGGTTGGACAGTGTTCTCGAAGCGACTGGCATGAGTTTGGCGAAACTGCGAGAGGCAGTGAAGGATAGGCGTGCCTGGCGTGCTCTGGTCCATGGCGTCACGAAGAGTCGGACACGACTGAACGACTGAACCACAACAACAAAAAAGTAAACAGAAATCCAAACAACACACACGATCAATGTCATGGCAAAAATGATACCCCCCCCCCCGCAACTTCCAAAGATGCCACTTACCTCGTCCCCTTTTGTTGTCTCTGCCGCTTCGCGCCTTTCCCGTATAAATTGCATAAAAGTCACCGCATGTCATTTGTTCGGGGTTCTTCACTCCATCGGTGCTGAACCGCTGTTGCAACAGAATATTCTTGCTTTTCTGAAGCCCTTGGTGTACTCTCTGTTTCTTTGTATGACGGTAAGAGCTGAACCACCGAGCGCTCTCTCCGGGGCATTGCAAGCAAGCTCCCTTCTGGGGCGGAATCCATTTTCCTGTAAAGACCGAATTAATTACTTATTTCAAAGGGAAAGGAGAATGTTAGCCGCTTTGAGATTCCTTCAAATTCAAATAACAAATTCAAACTCTTCTAAGCATGACCCATGGGATCCCTCCTGAAACTCGTTGATCCGATCCAGTCTTCCAGCTGAAGCCTCCAGGGAAGCCTCTGAGCGCGTGCAGAGCGCCGCTCCCAAGGTCGACTGCGCTGGACCACGGAGGCTCCTTCCCCCAAAAGGAGGACCTTTGGAGGGAAGGAGGAGGGGGTGTAGAAGGAGCTTGGGGTAGGTGTCTGAAGGGGCTTCTCCTTGGCAGGGCCTTCTGCACATGCTCAGGGTGGCCCTCGCCTCCTATCATCTCCGGTAAAAAGACTGGCAGTTAGGAAGTGAGGGCAAAAGGGCCCGTGGTATCGGACAGGCGAAGCCAGCCCGGCCATATTGGACGAGGGCAAGCGGAGGTCTATTAAAGGGCGGCAGCGCGAAATGACCAGAGGACGGGAGTGGATGCGAAAAGCGGCGAAGGCGGCGCCCGGACACGACTTGTTGTTCAGTCGTTCAGTCGTGTCCGACTCTTCGTGGCCCCATGGACCAGAGCACGCCAGGCACGCCTATCCTTCACTGCCTCCCGCAGTTTGGCCAAACTCATGTTAGTAGCTTTGAGAACACTGTCCAACCATCTCATTCTCTGTCGTCCCCTTCTCCTTGTGCCCTCCATCTTTCCCAACATCAGGGTCTTTTCCAGGGAGTCTTCTCTTCTCATGAGGTGGCCAAAGTACTGGAGCCTCAACTTCAGGATCTGCCCTTCCAGTGAGCACTCAGGGCTGATTTCTTTAAGGATGGATAAGTTTGATCTTTTTGCAGTCCATGGGACTCTCAAGAGTCTCCTCCAGCACCATAATTCAAAAGCATCAATTCTTCGGCGATCAGCCTTCTTTATGGTCCAGCTCTCACTTACGCATACATCACTCCTGGGAAAACCATAGCTTTAACTATACGGACCTTTGTCGGCAAGGTGATGTCTTTGCTTTTTAAGATGCTGTCTAGGTTTGTCATTGCTTTTCTCCCAAGAAGCAGGCGTCTTCTAATTTCGTGACTGCTGTCACCATCTCAGTGATCATGGAACCCAAGAAAGTGAAATCTCTCACTGCCTCCATTTCTTCCCCTTCTATTTGCCAGGAGGTGATGGGACCAGTGGCCATGATCTTAGTTTTTTTGATGTTGAGCTTCTGACCATATTTTGTGCTCTCCTCTTTCACCCTCATTAAAAGGTTCTTTAATTCCTCCTCACTTTCTGCCATCAAGGTTGTGTCATCAGCATATTTGAGGTTGTTGATATTTATCTTTATATAGCTCCAAACCTGTATCGCTATAAGTATCTATACCAAAATGTATCTGTGTGTATGCTTTTCATATTTCTTTTCATGTATCCTGTTAAGGAGTGTTTTCTTGTATTAGGAGTGTTCTCTTGTATTAGAGATGTAACTAGGAGAAACGTGTTTTGTATATGTTTTATATTTTGAGTGCTATATATCCGAATTGCCAACATTCTGTCAATATCAAACTGTCAAAATGCTTCAACCACAGCGCCGCCTACTGGGTCTACATATAACACTATGAATATACACAAATACAACTAAAAATTAACCAGCTTTATTTTATAATAAATATGCAAACGTAAAACATCACACCCGAATTGATAGCTATGCAAAAGGATGGGGCTTGACACCCACTATGGTAAATATCTCCCGGAAAACATCAATCAGTAAATCTGGTCATGCAAATCTGATCGCCCAAAACCTCCAGAGTCCATTCCTGTAAATAAAGGAAAATAGGGCCATTAGCGAAGCCCGGAGTAAACAGGAAAACACCCAACACGTTTTGTGTCAGCCTGCAAGAAAGGAACATCTCCATTACCTGCCCGTTTGCCGATGGATATACAGCTTTTTAACGGACAGGAGGCAGCAGGTAAGGTTGGGGGAAATTTTATCGAGCAACAATACCATCAATACCGGTGCTCCCCAGGGGTGTGTGCTTTCCCCACTGCTTTTCTCTCTCTAAACAAATGAATGTACCTCAACTGATCCATCGGTTAAGATCTTGAAATTTGCTGATGACACAACAGTTATTGGGCTTATCCAGGAGGACGATGAATCTGTGTATAGGAGGGAAGTAGACCATCTTGTTTCGTGGTGCATCCGAAAATAATTTGGTACTAAATACCCAAAAGACAGTAGAAATGGTAATTGATTTCAGAAGGCACTCTTCCGTTCTGCCACCACTTTCCATTCTTGGTAACATGGTTCTAGTAGTAGAGTCCTTTAAGTTCCTGGGCTCTATAATTTCTGATAACTTAAATTGGTCAAGCAACATCAATAGTATTATTAAAAAGGTCCACCAGAGGCTGTATTTCCTGCGTCAACTAAGGAAATTTAAATTGTCCCAGGAAGTGTTGATCCAATTCTACAGAGGCATCATTGAAACTGTTCTCTGTAATTCTATAACAGCTTGGTACGGTACAGCCTCCAAGAGAGACAAGAAAAGGCTCCAACGAGCTGTAAGAATTGCAGAAAGGGTAACTGGTGTTAGCTTGCCTTCAATAGAGACAATTTATGCTACCCGAGTTAGGAAGAGAGCGGACGGAATTGTAGCAGATCCTTAACATCCCGGTCATCATCTGCTCGATTTACTTCCATCCAGACGTCGCTACAGGACTTCATCTACAAAATCGGCCAGGCACAAGAATAGTTTTTTCCCTTGTGCCATTAAATTGTTAAATTCGTAGTTGTATAGCTGAAGGGGAGGTAAAATATGGGTGGGGTTTCTTTGCTTCTTTGTATTGTGAGGGGAACAGTGTCTGTATGTTTACATTGCAATGTAGCCGAAACAAATTCCAAGTATGTTGGAAAATGTACTTGGCCAATAATAAATTATTCCTATTCCTATTCCTATTTACACAAGCACCAGGTTTTGCAAAAACCCTACTTACCTATGCTAATCCTTCCCCGCCCCCCCACGCCCTTTCTGTACAGTTGAACTGTATGAGAATTAAAAGGTATATAAGGAAAAGAGCTCTTTTGTTTGGGGTTCTCACTCCGTCCTTTTGCATGCGAGGGGGAACCCTGTTGCGACAGACTTTGCTTTCCTAAAATCCTGGTGTTGGTCTCTGTCATTTTCCCGACCAGAGCAGAGCCTAAGCCAGTGTTTTTCAACCTTTTTTGGGGGCAAAGGCACACTTGTTTCATGAAAAAAATCACGAGGCACACCACCATTAGAAAATGTTAAAAAATTTAACTCTGTGCCTATATTGACTATATAGAAAGTAATTTTTCAATTTTTCCCACGGCACACCAGGCAACATCTCGCGGCACACTACTGTGCCGCGGAACAGTGGTTGAAAAACACTGGCCTAAGCAACGGTGCTCTTCCCGAGGGTCCAGTCCTCCCTGCGAGGCTGAGACTCCCTTGCGGGAATATTTTATTATTTCAGGACGAAAAGGGGCCGCTTCTGGCTTTCCGAGCTGCGGGGTCCCGAGATGCTGCTTACAGTGAAGGCGCTCCAGGGCTGGGAATGCAGCCTCCAGGTCTCCCCAGATGAAGAGACCTCCTCTCTCAAACGCTTGGTCTCCGAGAAGTTGAATGTCCCAGTTGTGGGAATGTTGAGGGATGTGGGAGAGGATATATTGTTTTAGATATCCTATCCCAACTTGCGTTTACAAGCTCGATAATATCAGCAGAGGTAACATTCCCTTTTTACTTCATATGCGCAGCAGATAGTTTGCATAGACTCGCTAGAGTCATTAAAAATATTGTCCTGGTGTCTTCCCCTTTTTATCCCTCTTTCAATAAGACACTTCACAGTGTTTGGTAAAGTGTATAACGTTTACTTACATTATACAACGTAGTCACACAAGGATCCTAGAGGCAGGCTTAAAAGTTACTAAATAATATACATATGGTGACTTTCTCCTTTTGAGAGAAAGTCCCTCTTTTTACTTTTGGCCTAGTGCCACCGGTGCATTTTAATAATGCTGCTTTTAAACTGTCTTAGAGATCAACACGACAACTGACCAGCGACATGGAGACTCGGCATATACTACTGTTGGCAGCTCTCAACTGTAGAGTTCATTCCCAACTGTAGAGTTCCATATAAGGAAAATAGTGGTGCCTGCTTTTCAAAGGCAAAGCTTTGGCAGGTGAACACCGTCTCTAGTAGCGAAATAATACTTTCGCAGTGGGGCAAACTATATTAGAAGAGGAAAGAGACAAGACTCCGCTGTCCACGATCACATCTCTGGGACTCCTGATAACTCAGACGACTGCAGAGTATTACGACGAGAAAAGAGCAAATGTAGGTATTGAGCTACCAATTTGGTAAGCTCCTGGTCAGTTCCCTTTAGTAGGAAATGCAAGACTTCCCGCTCTGGTCTCCTTCTAGGGATACAGAGCTGGTCGCTTCTCGGCCTTTTGGCTAAAATCAAGTGTGGAAACACCATCAAAGCATTCCTGACAGATGGCTGTCAAGCCTCCGCTTAAAGACCTCCAAAGAAGGAGACTCCACCACACTCCTTGGCAGCAAATTCCACTGTCGAACAGCTCTTACTGTCAGGAAGTTCTTCCTAATGTTTAGGTGGAATCTTCTTTCTTGTAGTTTGAATCCATTGCCCCGTGTCCGCTTCTCTGGAGCAGCAGAAAACAACCTTTCTCCCTCCTCTATATGACATCCTTTTATATATTTGAACATGGCTATCATATCACCCCTTAACCTTCTCTTCTCCAGGCTAAACATACCCAGCTCCCTAAGCCGTTCCTCATAAGGCATCGTTTCCAGGCCTTTGACCATTTTGGTTGCCCTCCTCTGGACACGTTCCAGCTTGTCAGTATCCTTCTTGAACTGTGGTGCCCAGAACTGGACACAGTATTCCAGGTGAGGTCTGACCAGAGCAGAATATAGTGGTACTATTACTTCCCTTGATCTAGATGCTATACTCCTATTGATGCAGCCCAGAATTGCATTGGCTTTTTTAGCTGCTGCATCACACTGTTGACTCATGTCAAGTTTATGGTCTACCAAGACTCCTAGATCCTTTTCACATGTACTGCTCTCAAGCCAGGTGTCACCCATCCTGTATTTGTGCCTTTCATTTTTTTTGCCCAAGTGTAGTACTTTACATTTCTCCCTGTTAAAATTCATCTTGTTTGCTTTGGCCCAGTTCTCTAATCTGTTAAGGTCATTTTGAAGTGTGATCTTGTCCTCTGGGGTATTAGCCACCCCTCCTAATTTGGTGTCATCTGCAAACTTGATCAGGATACCCTCAAGCCCATCATCCAAGTCATTGATGAAGATGTTGAATAAGACTGTAGAGTTCCATATAAGGAAAATAGTGGTGCCTGCTTTTCAAAGGCAAAGCTTTGGCAGGTGAACACCGTCTCTCTGATTACTCTATTGGACCCGAGTCAAAACTGAACCCTTGGGATCAAACCACCAGAGAAGGCACCGCCTGAGGAACCTGGGTGCAGAGCTGGTCCCCCGCAGAATCCTGTCATCTGGCGCACACACTGGCCCAAGTCCTAGGCAGGCATTTCAGTGTAGCTGATGCTGAGAAGGTGTTGGAGCAACTGCAAATGGATTGCGAGTGGAGCCTTCGATGACTGAGCTTGGATGACATTGAGCGCTTGGCCATACACTTAGAATCATAGAATCCTAGAGTTGGAAGAGACCCCAAGGGCCATCCAGTCCAACCCCCTGCCAAGCAGGAAACACCACCATCATCATCAACCTTTTATTGGCATCAAACAAACATACATACATACAAAACAGTAGCGAAATAATACTTTCGCAGTGGGGCAAACTATATTAGAAGAGGAAAGAGACAAGACTCCGCTGTCCACGATCACATCTCTGGGACTCCTGATAACTCAGACGACTGACAGAGTATTAGCGACGAGAAAAGAGCAAATGTAGGTATTGAGCTACCAATTTGGTAAGCTCCTGGTCAGTTCCCTTTAGTAGGAAATGCAAGACTTCCCGCTCTGGTCTCCTTCTAGGGATACAGAGCTGGTCGCTTCTCGGCCTTTTGGCTAAAATCAAGTGTGGAAACACCATCAAAGCATTCCTGACAGATGGCTGTCAAGCCTCCGCTTAAAGACCTCCAAAGAAGGAGACTCCACCACACTCCTTGGCAGCAAATCCCACTGTCGGACAGCTCTTACTGTCAGGAAGTTCTTCCTAATGTTTAGGTGGAATCTTCTTTCTTGTAGTTTGAATCCATTGCCCCGTGTCCGCTTCTCTGGAGCAGCAGAAAACAACCTTTCTCCCTCCTCTAGATGACATCCTTTGATATATTTGAACATGGCTATCATATCACCCCTTAACCTTCTCTTCTCCAGGCTAAACATACCCAGCTCCCTAAGCCGTTCCTCATAAGGCATCGTTTCCAGGCCTTTGACCATTTTGGTTGCCCTCCTCTGGACACGTTCCAGCTTGTCAGTATCCTTCTTGAACTGTGGTGCCCAGAACTGGACACAGTATTCCAGGTGAGGTCTGACCAGAGCGGAATACAGTGGTACTATTACTTCCCTTGATCTAGACGCTATACTCCTATTGATGCAGCCCAGAATTGCGTTGGCTTTTTTAGCTGCTGCATCACACTGTTGACTCATGTCAAGTTGATGGTCTACCAAGACTCCTAGATCCTTTTCACACGTACTGCTCTCAAGCCAGGTGTTACTGAGCTTGGATGACATTGAGCGCTTGGCCACACACTTGCTTCACCCTGAGGTGGCTGGAGCTGTAGAAATGGGCTTTCTGGATTAGCCGGTGAACTTGGGGACTGAGCCTGACTCTTTGGACAGAGAGCCCCTGGGCAGGGCCCAGCTTGGGGCTTAATGGGGGTTATCCCTCTGGACTGCTGTTAAAAGGGGCACAGAGCATCTGTTGCCACTCCCCGTCCATTAAAGGTGGTGATGGGTGAGACTGATCTACTCTGTCTAGTGTGTTTGTCTGAAGTGGGGAAGAAGAAGAAGACTTTGGATTTGATATCCCGCTTTTCACTACCCGAAGGAGTCTCAAAGCGGCTAACATTCTCCTTTCCCTTCCTTCCCCCACAACAAACACTCTGTGAGGTGAGTGGGGCTGAGAGACTTCAGAGAAGTGTGACTAGCCCAAGGTCACCCAGCAGCTGCATGTGGAGGAGCGGGGAAGCGAACCCAGTTCCCCAGATTACGAGTCTACCGCTCTTAACCACTACACCACACTGGGGGAATGACTCTTGGGGAAAGATTGCTTGCCCAGTACTGAGAGACGCAGCTGCCGTTGGGGTTGGGTTATGCTGTGTTTAATAATATGGGGTGGGGGGTTCTTTTTCATGACCTAAGGCTGGTTGCATCTAATAGATTAATATTTACTATTTTATCCAAAGGCCATCCTAAAAATAAAGTTTACCAAAATTTTCAGACCCCCTCAAAAAGATGAAGGGGATGCCAGCAAGGCTAAACCTTTGTGTAAAAGGGGGAAGAAATTGGTGGCAGAAGGCGGGTCAGTCTGGATGAGCCTGGGTGTCCCTTCCAGCTCCATGCTTCATGTTGAGATTCCCACGCCCGGGTTCATGTCCTGGCATCAGTCAATAAAAGATGTAAAAACAATAATACATTCTCAAACACATAATCAAAGAAATGCACGATAAAATACATAAAAAATAAAATGAAATACATAAAAATAAATAATAAAACACATAAAAAGAAGAATACATTCTAAAATAGGGGATGCCAGTGAGGGCTGGGGGAGAAGGAACCATTGCCTTAGAGCGTTGGAAGTGGGGTTGGTCCGGATGACCCTTAGGGGTCCCTTCCTTCTCCCCACAATGCCTCTCCTTGTTTGCCAAGGGACAAAGATCTCTCTGCCCTCCTGCTGGAGGATCTATGGTCCTCATTGTTCGGATATTCTCCATTCTCCATTGTTGGGAATCGACAAAGAGGGTCTTGTTTTCCCCCCTGGGCAGCTTCGCCAGCCGACTCCTCTCTGCGCCAGCCCTGCCTGGCGGCCCCCGAATCCTGAAGGAGGCCATAGAGGGCCGAAGGCGTCCCTCACGGCACCTGCTGGGGGAACTGGGCCAAACTGGGGTGGGTGGAAGGATAGGATATAGAAAAATAGAATCCCCTCCTCCTCCCTTTAACGATGAGTCCGTAAGGGACTGTGGAGGCCAATTCTGGATCCGCACCTCCTTCCACAGTGGAGTTTCCCAGTGAAGGTTCCTTCCTCTTCACCCGTTTCTCTCTTGCATCCCAAGTTTGAGGGTCTTCAAAGCCCTTGACACCTTTGATCAAGGCGGTTCTCCAATAGAAGAATATACCATATTGGCCCGGAAATAAGCCCTATCTTCCTCGGAGAAAGGCCAGATCCCTTCAAGTCTCTGATTTAAAGAAGCCATCCCAGTTTCTGATCACCTTCCAATTGACAGATCCTTTTTCCCCCCGTTACGCAAAGACTCAGCCTTGCTGGCATCACATTCCTATTGACCAATCTGGCAAATTCATTTCTGGAACAGAAATTATTTGCTTCTGCTCTTAGGAAGACATTGACCCATCACAATGAAATTGTGGTGAGCAGGGCAGATTCTCTCCCATGTTTTTCTAGAAATCCAGGTGTCCTCTATCTTAGATCTGGTAACTCCTCCCTCAGTGCAGATCCTGACCTTCCTCCTTCTTGAAATTCACTTGGTGGGACTGATGTGAAGCTGGTGGTCCACCAAGACTCAGGTGAAGATGAGGTCCACCAAGAGCTTGAGATCCTTCTGCTTTGCCCTGCTAGCGAGTTGGTGCTCCCACTAAGACCTTGAGCCCACCCTCAGAATCCATGTGATCCTCCCTAAATGCAGGACCTGGCCTTTGTCCCTCTTAAAATCCATTGAGTTGTACTCATGTGAAGACAGAGCTCCACCAAGCCCCCGAGAACCTTCTCCCATAGGGTGGTCCACCAAGACCCTGAGGTCCACCATCCTTCTATTGGTCCACCTGATTCTCCATAAAGGCAGAATCTGACCTTTGTCCTTCTTGAAATCCTTTGGGTTGGACTCAGGTGAAGATGGGGAGGGTCTACCAAGACCTTGAGATCCTTCTCCTATGCCCTGCTAGCAAACGTTGGTGGTCCACAGAGACCGTGAGCCACCTTCCTCCAGCCTGAGCTCAGGGTTCTCCACCAAATCTGGAAGCTCCCACAGATCTCAGGTAAGGTAAAGGTAAAGGGACCCCTGACCATTAGGTCCAGTTGTGTCTGACTCTGGGGTTTGGGTTGCTCATCTCGCATTACTTGCCGAGGGAGCCGGCGTACAGCTTCCAGGTCATGTGGCCAGCATGACTAAACCGTTTCTGGTGAATCAGAGCAGCACACGGAAACGCTGTTCACCTTCCTACCAGAGCGGTACCTATTTATCTACTTGCACTTTGACGTGCTTTCGAGCTGCTAGGTGGGCAGGAGCTGGGGCCGAGCAACGGGAGCTCACCCCATCGCGGGGATTCGAACCGCCAACCTTCTGATCAGCAAGCCCTAGGCTCTGTGGTTTAACCCACAGCGCCACCTGCATCCCTCAGATCTCAGGACCCTCCATCATAACTGGAAGCTCAGATAGATTTTGGACTTTCCATCAAGTACCGGTAGATCTTGTCCATCTCAGAGTTAACAGGGAGGAGAAGGAGCAGGAGGAGACAGGGACGGCTTCTCCTTTAAGGGGCATGGCTCTACACAACAGATCCCTTTTTCTCTGAAGGATCTGAGGGGGCAGAGAGAAATCCAGCAAAGTGAGGAGGAGGAGGAGGAGAAGACTGGGTTGTCCTAGCTGAAGAAGAGACCAGTTGCGACTCCACCTGAACCCCAAGGCGATGGGTGAGTTGGGTCACAGGGAAACTTCTCAGTATCTCCATCACCCATTAATTTGGCCAAGGCAGATCTCAGGGATTTGGGAAGCTGTCCCGGGTTCCAATCCCACCTCTGAAAAGTGACGTGTTTCTGGGGACATCAGGGTGGGAAAGAGGACCACCTTATTTTCATTGGAGACATATTGTGGGGCTGGAAGAAGGGGGTCTCTATTTTCATTTTAGGGGAAGGAATAGGAGGTCTCTATTTTCATTTTAGGGGAAGATATTGGAGGTCTCTATTTTCATTTTAGGGGAAGGAATAGGAGGTCTCTATTTTCATTTTAGGGGAAGAGATTGGAGGTCTCTATTTTCATTTTAGGGGAAGAGATTGGAGGTCTCTATTTTCATTTTAGGGGAAGGAATAGGAGGTCTCTATTTTCATTTTAGGGGAAGATATTGGAGGTCTCTATTTTCATTTTAGGGGAAGGAATAGGAGGTCTCTATTTTCATTTTAGGGGAAGAGATTGGAGGTCTCTATTTTCATTTTAGGGGAAGAGATTGGAGGTCTCTATTTTCATTTTAGGGGAAGGAATAGGAGGTCTCCATTTTCATTTTAGGGGAAGAGATTGGAGGTCTCTATTTTCATTTTAGGGGAAGGAATAGGAGGTCTCCATTTTCATTTTAGGGGAAGAGATTGGAGGTCTCTATTTTCATTTTAGGGGAAGAGATTGGAGGTCTCTATTTTCATTTTAGGGGAAGGAATAGGAGGTCTCTATTTTCATTTTAGGGGAAGAGATTGGAGGTCTCTATTTTCATTTTAGGGGAAGAGATTGGAGGTCTCTATTTTCATTTTAGGGGAAGAGATTAGGAGGTTTTCTTATTTTCATTTAGGGGGAAGGAATAGGAGGTCTCTATTTTCATTTTAGGGGAAGATATTGGAGGTCTCTATTTTCATTTTAGGGGAAGGAATAGGAGGTCTCTATTTTCATTTTAGGGGAAGAGATTGGAGGTCTCTATTTTCATTTTAGGGGAAGAGATTGGAGGTCTCTATTTTCATTTTAGGGGAAGGAATAGGAGGTCTCTATTTTCATTTTAGGGGAAGAGATTGGAGGTCTCTATTTTCATTTTAGGGGAAGAGATTGGAGGTCTCTATTTTCATTTTAGGGGAAGGAATAGGAGGTCTCTATTTTCATTTTAGGGGAAGAGATTGGAGGTCTCTATTTTCATTTTAGGGGAAGAGATTGGAGGTCTCTATTTTCATTTTAGGGGAAGGAATAGGAGGTCTCTATTTTCATTTTAGGGGAAGAGATTGGAGGTCTCTATTTTCATTTTAGGGGAAGGAATAGGAGGTCTCCACTTTTCATTTTAGGGGAAGAGATTGGAGGTCTCTATTTTCATTTTAGGGGAAGGAATAGGAGGTCTCCATTTTCATTTTAGGGGAAGAGATTGGAGGTCTCTATTTTCATTTTAGGGGAAGGAATAGGAGGTCTCCATTTTCATTTTAGGGGAAGAGATTGGAGGTCTCTATTTTCATTTTAGGGGAAGGAATAGGAGGTCTCTATTTTCATTTTAGGGGAAGAGATTGGAGGTCTCTATTTTCATTTTAGGGGAAGGAATAGGAGGTCTCCTATTTTCATTTTAGGGGAAGGAATTAGGAGGTCTCTATTTTCATTTTAGGGGAAGAGATTGGAGGTCTCTATTTTCATTTTAGGGGAAGGAATAGGAGGTCTCTATTTTCATTTTAGGGGATGGAATAGGTGGTCTGTATTTTCACCGGAGAAATATTTGGGGGACAGAATTGGGGGTCTCTATTTTCATTTTAGGGGAAGGAATAGGAGGTCTCCATTTTCATTTTAGGGGAAGGAATAGGAGGTCACTATTTTCATTTTAGGGGAAGAGATTGGAGGTCTCTATTTTCATTTTAGTGGAAGGAATAGGAGGTCTCTATTTTCATTTTAGGGGATGGAATAGGAGGTCTGTATTTTCACCGGAGAAATATTTGGGGGACAGAATTGGGGGTCTCTATTTTCATTTTAGGGGATAGAATAGCAGGTCCGTGTTTTCACAAGAGAAATGCTGGAGGGGTGGAAAAAGAGGACTCCCCCCCCCCGGTTTTCACCAGAGAAATGTTTGGGGGATAGAATAAGGGGGATATTTGGGGGATATAAAATAAAATTTCATTTTAGGGGGTAGAATAGGTCTGTATTTTCACAAGAGAAATATTTGGTTGGTGGGCTAGATCCCTCCAGCTCCTCACCTCCCTTTCACAGCGACCTTGCCAGGTAGGTCTCTCAGCTGAGAAGGGAGGGGATTCAAACTCAGGACCCTAACTGCTACACCACCAGAGAGTTGGAGCTATAGCCAATGGGAGGGAATGGGACCCAGGAGATCGGTTCGGCAGTCAGAAGGGACCCTGAGATGAATTTCCCAGGCCTGGAAAAAACCGGAAAAATTGGGGGGGATCCGTTTTTTCCCTTTTCTCCCCAAAGCTGTCTCCCCCCCCCCCAAGAAAATTGAAGGGGGAAAAGGGTGTGGAATATTCAAACTATATCAAACTGGTTTTTATTTCCATTTTTCCTGGTTTTATCCCAGGCCTTCCCATCTCTAAGCAGGACTAATCTGTGCCATAAAACTGTTCATTAATTGGCCCCCGAAAATCCCAATGACCCATGTTTCTTTTCGCAAAACTGCCCTGAGATTCCTGGGTCAGACTGAATGACCGCTGGGGTCCCTTTCAGCTCTGGTGTTTTCCGTACTAGCTGGGGCCACTCTCCTGGAGGCACCATGAAGGAGGCCATTGTTTTGAACTCACAACCCATCCCTCATTGTCCATTGTCTTCGGGACAATGGGAGCCTTTTTATCTCTCTACTGTGCTACATCACACATTCCTTCCATCCTTCCCACCCGAGATGAAGAGGCGAGGAATGGTCTGGTTAGAGTCCTGGGAAGTGGGTCCTGGGTTCAAATCCCCGAGACCTTCCTGGCAGGATGAAAATAGAGACCCCCAATTCTATGCCCCGGCTATTTATCCGGTGAAAATACAGACCTCCTATTCCATATTTTCATTTTAGGGAATTTCGTTTCCCATAATTCCTGGCAGGAATTTAAAAAAGTTTAAGAGAGTATTTATGGAGTATTTAAATTCCTGCCAAGATTTTAATCACAAAAGGTGGGAAGGGAGAGGACATCGCAATCAAATCAGGCTGGCAAAATCAATTAAACCAATAAACTAAATAAATTAAAATAAATAAAATAAAATAAATTAAGAGAGGGTGTTGAACTAGCAAGACTATCAGCAAGGTGATGGATGAAAAATTTACCAGAGAATGAGAAATATACAAAGTCTATGTAAAAGAACATGGTCAGAATATCAGGTTTCGACTGAGCTTCTGTGTGTAAAAAGGAGAAGCTCATCAAATTTAAAGTCAGCGAAATAAAAGGAGAGGAAAGAAAGTCGCGCGTATTTAAAGAACCTAATTTTCTAACATAATGGGAAGATTGAAGGTCATGTTAATTAATGTACAAAGCAAGTATCCATTCAGAAATGTAGGATTTTTTAAAATTTTCTATCTTGTCTTTAACATTTCTTGATTATTTCTCTTATACAGTTTTAAAACCAATAAAGCAGTAAAAAAAAGATATTCATTTTAGAGGATAGAACAGGAGGTCTGTCTTTTCACCGGAGAAATATTGGGGGGATAGAATTGGGGAGGGTCCCTATTTTCACCCTGCCAGGTAGGTCTCGGGGATTTGAACCCGGGGCCCTCTTCCCAGGACTTTAACCGGACCATTCCTCACCATCCCTGGGGTGGGATGGGGGCCACATGGGATGGAGAGATCAAGGCTCCATTGTCCCAAAGACAATGGACAATCGAGGACGAGCTGCAAGTTTGAATCCAGCCCTGACACTTGTTCCTGGCAACTGCTTGTTCCCAGCAGAACATTGGACCAATTGACTGTCGGGATCAAATCCAGATTTCTGCTCCTATTTTGAAATTCCTGCCTTGTCAAGGGGTCCGATTCGACGACCCTCGGGGATGAGGGGGGGGGGTCTCAGCATTCGGGGAAACCCAGCCAGATGGGTGGGGTATAAATAAATTATTATTATTATTATTATTATTATTATTATTATTATTATTATTATTATTATTATAATATTAGAGAGGAAGGAGCCGTGGGGAGGCTGCCCGTCCTGCTGACCCTTGTATTTTTCGCAATGTAGATAATGTTAGCGGCGGGCCCGAACCCCAACCAACCGCGGCTCCTCAGAACTCGAACCCGGATCCAGTTCCCCGAGCCGGTTCTCCAGGTAGCCATCTGAAGCCTGAGAAACCCAGAAACTACCTAGCAGTTGCCTTCTGACGGGGTTGCCTTTCCGGGGTGGGACTGAATAATAATAATAATAATAATAATAATAATAATAATAATGTTTAACCACATCAGTTAAAGTGGATACGCTATCATGTTATCGTTTTAGTCAAATTGTTATGATGGTTTTTCTCCTTCCAATCAAGTGCAGCAGAAAAGTGGTCTCAATAGAAACCTCTTAAACCTCACCAGATTTTCGTCATTATCGGTCTACTGTATGTATTTCTAATAATAGAACCAAATCAGTCATTTTTTACGGACGTGTAAAAACGGATTTACGATTCCCAAATGGAAACTTTCCTCTGGTGGTCAATATTCAGAGGATGCCAGCAAGGCTGAACTTTTCCATTAAAAAGTCATCTCAATCAAGTCTTACTGACTAGCGATTTAAATCGTGATTTAATTCGTGACTGAAATAGATTTGATTTCAAATCAAATCCACCCTGCTGCGAAGCAAGTCTAACAGACTTTCCTTGCCGATCCCAAGATCCGGTGAATGCGTTTCAGGGCCGGATTGAGGTTTTGATGCAGCCCTCAGCTCCCGAAGGTAACAGGGCCCTTTAAATGTCCAGCTGTCCTTTGTCCACAACAAATTGCCACTGGGTTATTGTTGTTGTTTTTTGCGTTGAATATATGCTATATGCAAAACAAAATAAAAAAATAAAAAAATTCCTTCCAGTAGCACCTTAGAGTTTGTTCTTGGTATGAACTTTTGTGTGCATGCACACTTCTTCAGATATCTTTAGTTTTTTATTTTGTTTTGACCATGGCAGAGCAACACGGCTACCTACCTGTAACTGGCTATATGCTATATATATATATATATGATGGACCTCATAGGTCTCTAAAGCCATTTCCACATGCTGCCATGCAACCAGTCCATGCAGAATGTTGGCACCCTATATATAGAAAGGAGCAAACCAGTGATATTTTAGGGAGCAGGCTAGCAGGAGCCTACACAAAACAAAACACTGTTGCTGTATGTCGGTTATATTTCATTTGCTTCTTATTTTCTATTTTGGAAATGTGCATCCAGGTTTTTTCCCCCTTTGAATTTTTTTTAGGGGCTCCCAAGAGAGGGGGGCCCCCCTAAGCTACGGCTTGTTGAGCTTAGACGTAAATCTGCCACTGGCACCGCGAGAAATTCGATGCCGAGATCCCTGCCTGGCAAGGGGGCTGGACTGGATGACCCTTGGCGTTAGGGATAGGGATTTTGGATAGGGGTTAGGCAACTCTTCCTCAATAGGTCTCTATCCTTCCCTCCTTCCTTTCTTCCCGCCCCCTTACAGGTCTGTTAGAGTGCTGTGCCCGCTGCCTGGTGGGGGCACCCTTCGCCTCGCTGGTGGCCACGGCCCTGTGCTTCCTGGGGGTGGCGCTCTTCTGCGGCTGCGGCCATGAAGCCCTGACTGGCACAGAACACCTGATCGAGACCTACTTCTCCAAAAACTACCAGGATTACGAGTACCTGGTCGATGTGTAAGCACCTCCCGGCGTTCCTTTTCTCCGTCGCTGCCTTCGCCCCGTTCCCCCGTTCATATTCTGCAATCCTTTTCTCACTGCATGTCCACATCGAGTTAAGCTGCGACCACACAATCAGTCTTCTATCGGAATAATATTCTGCAGTCCTTTTCCAACCGTCTATCCCTCCTAGCTCTGGCGGGGAGGTCAGACTGGATGACACTCGGGGTGCACCCACCGTACCGACGGCCCCCCCCTCTCCTCTTTTCTCCCCTGCAGGATCCACGACTTCCAGTACGCCATCTACGGGGTGGCTGGTTTCTTCTTCCTCTTTGGCGCCCTCCTGCTGTCTGAAGGCTTCTACACCACTGGAGCTGTCCGGCAGGTCTTCGGCGACTACCGGGCCACCATCTGCGGCAAGGGCTTGGGCGCCACGGTAGGCCACAAGGGGAGGGGGCCCCGAGGACACCGGCCTGGCCGCTCCTGGGAGCTGGTGTGTCACTGTGTGGGAAAATGGCTGGGCCATCCCGATAAGGTGATCTTCTCCTCTTTCGCACCCGGCACTGCTGCTGTTCGAACTCGGGGCATGAGACTGCTGGCGGTGGGGGGGCATTAAGGAGAGTAGGAGCAGGATATATTGAGTAAGTCTTGTCCTTCCTTCACTCACATACCGAGAGGATTCCAGCGAGGTTGAACCTTTCTGTAAAAGAAGGATTTTATCCTTCCAAAAAGGAAACCTTCCTCTGGGTGTCCATATTAAGAGGAGGCCAACACGGCTAAACCTTTCTGTAAAGAAGGGATTTTATTCTTCCAAAAAGGAAACCTTCCTCTGCTTGAATCTAGGCGGAGTAATTGGGAATGGATTTACTTACCAGTTCCAAGGTCCGTGGCCAAAAAGGAGGAAATTCCATATCTAAGGAATCCAATGGGGCACTTTTAACCCCTTCCTGCCCTATAAGTACCCTTCAGACCCCCATCCTGGAAGGACGTTCCTGCCCCAAAAGGCACCAAGTGACCCATAGTGCCATCCGAAAACCACCTGCTGTGCCTATGGAGGTCCCCCCACCCCCGATCCCAGGCCGTCCGAGTATCCCTGCTTTCCCAGTCCTAGATTTGACTTGTGAGGGGTGGAATAGGAGGCCACTATTTTCATTTTACAGGACAGAATAGGTAGTCTGTATTTCAATCAGATCATTATTTGTGGGGTGGAATAGATGGATGGATTTGTGGGATGGAATTAGATAAAATATTTGGGTGATGGAATAGGATCCCTATTTTAATCAGATAAATATCTGTGGAGGTCTCCGTTTCCATTTTAGGAGATGGAATAGGAGGTCTCCATCTTTGCCTGAGAAATACCCAAATATAAGCCATCCCCGAAAATAGGATTTTAATGGATCATAGGAACCCGGGAATAGGGACTTTTCAACGTCTGCCCACCTCTTGTGGGAATATCTGGAGGAAAGGTCCAAGTGGCTGGGAGTTCCTCAGGTCCCAAAGGTCTCCAGTCTCATGCCCCGTCCTCCGGAAGCTCCTGCCCAATCGCTGACTCTCGTTTCTTCTCCCTCCTTTCAGTTTGTGGGCATCACCTATGTCCTGACCGTCCTATGGCTCCTGGTCCTGGCCTGCTCGGCCATCCCTGTCTACGTCTACTTCACGGCCTGGACCACCTGTAACTCCATCGCCAACCCCACCAAGACGGCTGCCGGCATCGGGAACCTGTGCACAGACGCCCGGATGTATGGTGAGGAAGAACCTAGTCTCTTGGTATTACCGTATTTTTCGCTCCATAGGACGCTCCGGACCATAGGGCGCACCTCGTTTTTAGAGGAGGAAACCAGGGAAAAAACTATTTTTCTGGTTTTCCTCCTCTAAAACCCACGGGTTGTTTTTCTTTTCTTTTTTGAGAATCAGCTCCAGGTTTTGCAGCTTTTTTTGCAAAGGGAAAAGCCCTGCTTTTTGAGGATCAGTTCAGATTTGTGCAGCTTTTGTAAAGGGGGAAAAGCATTGCTTACAAACCAGTAAGCACCAGTACAAACCAGTACAGACCAGTAAGCACCAGCAGGTAATAGGAAGCAAGAGGAAAGCAAACCAGTACAAACCAGTAAGCACCAGTAGAAACCAGTACAGACCAGTAAGCACCAGTACAAACCAGTATGCACCAGCAAGTAATAGGAAGCAAGAGGAAAGCGAACCAGTACAAACCAGTAAGCACCAGTAAGCACCAGTACAAACCAATACAGACCAGTAAGCACCAGCAGGTAATAGGAAGCAAGAGGAAAGCAAACCAGTACAAACCAGTAAGCACCAGTACAAACCAGTACAGACCAGTAAGCACCAGCAGGTAATAGGAAGCAAGAGGAAAGCAAACCAGTACAAACCAGTAAGCACCAGTACAAACCAGTACAGACCAGTAAGCACCAGTACAAACCAGTATGTACCAGCAAGTAATAGGAAGCAAGAGGAAAGCGAACCAGTACAAACCAGTAAGCACCAGTACGCACCAGTACAAACCAGTACAGACCAGTAAGCACCAGCAGGTAATAGGAAGCAAGAGGAAAGCAAACCAGTACAAACCAGTAAGCACCAGTACAAACCAGTACAGACCAGTAAGCACCAGTACAAACCAGTATGCACCAGCAAGTAATAGGAAGCAAGAGGAAAGTGAACCAGTACAAACCAGTACGCACCAGTAGAAACCAGTACAGACCAGTAAGCACCAGTAGGTAATAGGAAGCAAGAGGAAAGCAAACCAGTACAAACCAGTAAGCACCAGTACAAACCAGTACAGACCAGTAAGCACCAGTAGGTAATAGGAAGCAAGAGGAAAGCAAACCAGTACAAACCAGTAAGCACCAGTACAAACCAGTACAGACCAGTAAGCACCAGCAGGTAATAGGAAGCAAGAGGAAAGCAAACCAGTACAAACCAGTAAGCACCAGTACAAACCAGTACGCACCAGCAAGTAATAGAAAGCAATGGAAGCAAACCAGTACAAACCAGTAAGCACCAGTAGGTAATAGGAAGCAAGAAGAAAGCAAACCAGTAAGCACCAGCAAGTAATAGAAAGCAAGAGGAAAAGTAACAGAAAGCCCCAAATGGCTGAAAAACTCAATTTCCCAGGATCCTCAATTTCCCAGGATCCTACTGTGCAAGGGGCCTGGGCGGGGCAGGAAGGGAGCTAGCTCCCTTATCTCCCTCCCCGATCTCCTGCAATCAGCTGTTGAGCGGGTTCCTTTCAACACTCTCTTTCCCTCTTGTTAGCCTTTAGCTCTTTCTAAAACAGAAAAAGCAGGATCTGCCTTTCCCCCCTGGGCTCCAGGGACCATGCATTCGCTCCATAAGACGCACAGACATTTCCCCTTACTTTTTAGGAGGAAAAAAGTGCGTCTTATGGAGCAAAAAATACGGTCAGTAGTGGGAGGACAGAGCAGACAACACAAGAGATTTCTCCAAGGAGCTCTTTGTAAGTAAGCTGGAACTGAACTGAACACAAACAGCTTCGGCCGGCCCAGGGTTTCCCACCTAAATTAACTGACATGGACCTGAGTGAAAACTACCGGTATATACACAACACCCCTGGTGGCCAGGGTGAGAACTTCAACACATAACACCCCTCCCCACTGAGATAAGGTATTAGTTGCAATCATAGTGGTTCCATTACATACAGCAATGCTCTTATTGGTTTCAGTACGGCACATAAGCATATCGGTTTCAATTTCGCAAGCATAACTGTTTCACTATCAACAATAGTTGTCCGTAAGACCATCACATATTTACATGAGTTCTATTTACAAGGCAGCGTTGCACGTGCAGTTTGCCCGGTGAACATAGTCTTTTAAATAAGCTGGGCGCTTGGAAACTCTGCCGGACCACCGAGGGCCATTACCAGAGTCTGGGTGGCCGCCCGATTCCTGCTGCAACTGCGGTGCGACCGAAGGTGGTGTTGAGCCCGAGTTCCCTAGCTCCGCTGCTGTCAAAGGGACCGCCATGAGCGGACTTGGCGGAACGTCAGGCACGGCAGTGGTCCGAGTCTCTGGAGAACTAGGCAGAACCACCGAAGCAGCTTGGCTAGGCTCCATGCCCGCAGTTTGTGAGGGAGGTGTAGGTGGAGCCTCGCCTTCCGTTAGCGTCTGCTGCGGAGCTGAGGCCGCAGTTGGGCGCGCAATGGTAGTGTCCAAATCCCCAACCCTGCGCCTTAGCTGGTCTGTGCCAGTGCCACAAGCATCCGTTCTCAAGTGCCACCTGGTACGAGTGGGGCCCAGTGACTCCCACTACAGTGGCTGGCACACAAGGAATGTCCCCCACAAAGTTCCGGGCAAAAACCCGATCCCCCGGAATAAAGGACCATGGCGAGCATTAGCACAGCCCGGGGGCTTGGCCACAACAAAGTCCGGGTGCAGCCAGTCGAGCGGAGACCTGAGGCGGTGACCCATAAGCAGTTTGGCTGGACTCCGCCCTGTGGCTGCATGAGGGGGGATGCGCTGCACAAGCAAGTATTCAGTGACCCGCTCATGCCAGTCCCCCTGGTCCAGGCGTGCCAATGCCTCTTTTGCCGATCGCATCATTCTCTCTGCGTGAAATGGTGCCGTTAGGGCATCGCGGATGCCCATCCCCAACAGGTACCTCTCAAAGGTGCCTGATGTGAACTGAGGACCGTTGTCGGAGATGAGGACATCAGGACATCCATGAGTTGCAAACAGGCCCCGCAGTACCCGGATGACGGCCTTGGTAGTGGTGGAGGGCATCAGGGTCACCTCTAGCCATTTGTAATAGGCGTCCACCACCACCATAAAGGTCCGGCCATGAAAGGGGCTGGCAAGATCGATGTGCGCTCTCGACCAGGGTGCCTTGGGCATCTCCCAGGTGTTGCCCTTAGTTGCCGGCGGTGCAGGTCTTGACTCTTGGCACACTTGACAGGAGGCAACCGAAGAGGTGATGGCAACGTCCATGTTAGGCCACCAGCCAACACCTTCATTTTGACGATCCCTGGGTGGCCGATGTGCAGAGCCTTTGGGGAACCATGACTCAGTCTCCCCACAGTAGGCAGCCGCAATGAGCCGAGAGTTCGTGCTATCTGGTTGCCCAGTTGAGCACACGGCTGATGGTGCGGTCCTGGGCAGTTGCAGAGATCATATCAACGGCCAAAACTGGTGCTGCTAGGAGGTCCTCAATCAGGAGAAGCGATAAAACAGGAACCGGGTCTTCTACGAGCGTTGGAAGAGGGCGTCAGCATGGCCCAGCAATTTTCCAGAGCAATGGACAAGCTGGTAGCTGTGGGCAGCCAGAAAGACAGTCCATTGCAGCATGCGTCGCAGGAGGACCAGTGTAGTTGTTCTATCACCATCGAGGAGGCCCAGGAGTGGCTTGTGGTCAGTTATGAGGTCGAAGGTTCTCCCGTAGAGGTATTCGTGGAACCTCTTCATGCCAGCCACAAATGCCAGTGCCTCCTTGTTGAGCGGGCTGTAATTCCATTCGGCTGGAGGCAGTGTCCAGGAGAAGTAGGGGAGCGGTGCTTCCCTTCCGTCTGGAAATCAGTGATGGCGCTGATGCCAAAGGGCAAGGCGTTGCAGGCGAGGACCAGCGGCCTGTGTTCACTGTACTGTACCACCACATTGTCCGATGAGAGGAGGGCTTTGACTGAGCTGAAGGCCGCTGTTTTCTGATGACCCCAGGACCACGGTGCCTTCGTGCTGAGGAGGCGGTGGAGATTCTTGGCTAGCGTTGCTTTGTGGGGCAGGAACATGTTGTAGAAGTTCAGCGGCCCCAGGAACGCCTGCAACTCGGTCTTGCTCTTTGGGATCGTGGCCTCCTGGATGGCCCGGATCTTGGATGCTGTCGGGTGAAGACCAGAGGTGTTGATAAGGTAGCCCAGGAATTCCACCTGCGGAACGGCAATCTGGCACTTTTCTTTCTTCACCTTGAGCCTGGCCTCCTGGAACCTGGTCAGCATGGCACGGAGGCGCTCGAACAGCTGCCGATTTGAGTCTGCAGACACCAACACGTCATCGAAATATGGCACCCGGAAGCCCCTGCAGGAGATGCTCCATGAGGCTTTGAAAGATGCCAGGAGCCACGCTTACCCTGAACTGCAGCCGGCGGCACCAGAACGCCCCTTGGTGGGTGACGATTGTCTTGAGCTTCAGCGGTGGCATCGTCGACAGGCAGTTGTTGATAGGCTTGAGCAAGGTCCAGCTTAGCAAAGACCTTGCCTTCACCCAGGGAATGCAGCAGGTGTTGGATGACGGGAACTGGATAAGCATGCTGCTGAAGTGCCTTGATGATCATGCACTTGTAGTCTGCGCATATCTCACCGACCCGTCTGGCTTGACAGGTGTGACGATAGGCATTTCCCACTTGGCGTGGTCAACCGGCGCCAAAACACCTTGCACGATTAGTTTGTCAAGTTGTTTGTCCACCTTAGCCTTGAGAGAGAACGGGACCCGGCGTGGCTTTAGCTTGATGGAGGTGACTTGTGGATCAAGGCTGAAGGAGATGGGCATGCCTGTACAGGTATATTGACCCAAAGTGCCGTCAAAAACCTCGGCAAAGTCTTTGATTAGGCCCTCAACGTCTGCATCACAGATGCAGTTGATGCCGCTGACTTCCAGGCCGAGGGCATTAAACCAGTCTAGCCCTAGGCTAGGCTGCAGGCCTTCGACCCCCAACAGTTGGGGCAGGCTCAAAAAATTATTGAAAGCGACCTGGTACCGGCCAACGCCTACCACGAGGATGTCGGTACCCTGGTAGTCTCTCAGGTGTATGCAGTGTGGGTTGAGTTGCCTCTTGGGATAGCTTGGGCATGAGTCTTTTGATGGTGCTCCAGGACACGACGGACATGGCAGACGCGGTGTCGATCTCCATGTCACACGGAGCTCCTTCAATGAGCACAGTGACATGTAGCTTGCGTCGCGTAGGCGAGTCGGTTTGGCCAATCGTGGTTCCGGATGAGCAGCGGCAGTTGGTGAGGGTGAAACAGCTCCCATTGGTGGATCAGGGTGAAGACTTAGACTTGCGAGACGGTGAAGGGGGCGTGTCGGACAAAGCTGATTGTCAGACTTTAGCGATGTGTCCCCTTCTGGAGCATCACCGACAGATGGCGTCTCTGAATCAACACTTGACACGGGAATGGTTGCCTCCACACCCAGCACATTCTGATTGGTCCTTGGACCTCTGTTTGAACTTCCCGCACTCCCTCTTTGTCTGGTGCACATCCTTGTCTTCGCTGGAGGAAGCCTCGTCACCGCTGGCCTTGTGGCACACTGGGATTGGCTTCTTAGCTGGATGCAGGTTGCTGGCCTTGTGGATCTCCTGGGCGGAGAGTTCAGCAGCTTCTGAGGCTGTGGCTTCCTCAATGGCCTTTTGCAGCCCAGGGTTCCCCTCCTAAATTAACTGATGTGGACCTGAGTGAAAACTATATACACAATACCCCTGGTGGCCAGGGTGAGAACCTGGGCCAACTTGGGGATGAATAACTTCATGAGGGATCTCCCAGTAAGAACTGGAAGAAGGTTCTTGAGATCTTGGTTGACCACCAAATTGGGAGGAGGATTTCGAGGTCTTGGTAGACCACTAACTTGGGAGAAGGACCTGAGAGAAGGTTCTCAAGGTCTTGGTGGACCATCAGCTTGGTAGCAGGACCCGGGAGAAGGTTCTTGAGGTCTTGGTGGAACACAAAGCTTGGTAGCAGAAACTGGAAGGATCTCAAGATCCTGGTGGGCCACCATGTTTGGTAGCAGAACCTGAGAGAATCTCAAGGTCCTGGGGGAGCCCCATCTTTCCACGAGTCTCACCCAATGAATTTCCAGAGGGACGAAGCTCAGGAAGGATCTTGGGGTCTTGGTAGACCAACAGCTTGCCATCTGGACCTGGGAGCAGGGTATCAGAAGGCTTGGTGGTCCTCCAATAACGAGTCAACCCAAGGGATTTTCAAGGGGGGAAATGGTCAGGTCCTGCCTTTAGGGAGAACCCTATGGACCCTGATGGTGGGCTCAGGGTCTTGGTAGACCACCAGCTTGCTATCAGGATCTGGGAGGAGGTTCTCAGGGTCTTGGTGGACCTCCATCTTCACGTCAAGAGGGGCCAAGGAGGTGGGGCGAGGTGGCCCTCCAGCTCTCAAATGTTCTGTGTCTTGGTGCCCCGCCGCAGGTGTCCTGCCGTGGAATGCCTCCCCGGGAAGAGTATGTGGCCAGAGCCTTCTCTCTATCTGCAAGACATCCGAGGTGAGTTCTCAGTGGTCAAGACTAGAGGACCTTCATGGTCCTTTCCACCATTCTGTTTCTATGTTGAGATCCTTCAATGGGTGACCCATTCTCCTCCTCCTCCTCCTCCAGTTCCAGATGACGTTCCACCTGTTCATCGCGGCCTTCGTGGGAGCGGCTATCACCTTGGTAGCTCTGGTAAGGACAGCTTCCCACAACTCTTCATCTCTGGGTGGAGGGCTTGAGCCATGCGTGGGGCAAAGGATGGGAGGGAGGTTTCCTGCAGAACCCTGGAAAAATCAGGAAGACTCAGCTGCTGACTCCTTCCAATGCTCCTGGGAGAGAGACCATGCTTGATCATCTCCACAAAGCTGCTGAGATATTGGGGGAACCAGGAGGAAAGAGCAGGAGACCATTCTTGATGGTCTTCAAAGCTGCTGAGATATCAGGGGAACCAGGAGGAATGGGTTCTAGCAATTCTGCTTCTCTTCCCCTTCCTCCGTAGGTGACGTTCATCATCGCAGCCACCTACAACTTTGCCGTCCTGAGGCTGATGGGCCGGGGAACGAAATTCTAACCTGGCACCTGCCTGTGCCGAGACTCCCTCCCTCTTCATAATAATAATAACAATCAATATTATTTGCACCCTGGACTGGTCTTCTAACCGTGAGGCTCTAACCAGGCGGCAGCTGACCTCCTGCTCTAACTGCCCGCCAGCCAATCGGCTCGTCCCGATTCGCCGGGGTTGGACTAGATGACCCCGGGGTCCCTTTTCAAACGCAACCATGATTCTATGATCTCACTCGACCCAGCCGGACCCGAAAACGGGATTATTCCTGGTCCGGGGATTTCGTCGGCACGGAAAACTGACGTTGGAGCGAGAGAGAGGAGGTCCTCAAACCTGTTAGTCCTGCTTTTCGGAGGAAAAATCACTCCGGCCCTTGAAGATCCCCAAAAGAAAGTCCTTTTTTTGGAAAAAAATAATAATTGCAGTTTTATTCTCCAAATGGCATGAAATTATTTGATGGGATGACACCATTTTTTTGTAAGAGGCTAATAAAAACATATACGTCATATATAATGTGAAAACCAACCGTTCTTAACACGGCACGCGGAAAGCCGAGATAACGAAGGATAATGTCGAAAATAAATAACGAAGGACAAATAACGAAGGATAATATTGAAATAAAAATGAAGGGTGAATTTCACGAGAAGACCTTGTCGGTTTTTAATGCTTTGCTTTGTTTTGGTGGGGAAATCAGACGAAACTACCATATTATCTTAAATAAAAGCCTCCCTTTCCCCCCAAATTCCGACCAGGAAAAGTTAAAAACCTGGCTTATATTCAGGCCAATACGGTACCAATCCAGCAATTCTTCAAACGCAATGAAGAAAATGCAATAACAATCCTGGCGGAATCAAACCCAAAACCTCCCTTCCGTTTACATTTCCTGCAACAAGGATTACAATTCTAGTTTCCTTGGTTTGAAATAAAAGGAGGAATATCATACTGATATACATATGCATATATTTATATATGCACAAACACACACAAACAAACATATACATATATAATGCCTATTTCTAATACTAATAATAGCTTTATTAGCCACACTGGGAATGGAAATAAAAGTATTATTATTAATATTTTTTAGAAAAATGGCAATGGAGCCCCTTCCGACTCTATGTGACTTCAAGCAAAATATTTATTTACTTATTTTATTTCTATACTGCCCTATACCAGAAGGTCTCATGAATACGATAACTCATCAAATATAAAAAGCTTCCCTATCTCAAGGAAATCGTAGAAGAGTAAGAAGCTACAACTCCCTCCCCAAAAATGAAGAAATAGAGATTTGGGGCTTTTAAATAAGAGTTTATTATTCATTTGTCCGTCGTCAGGACTCGAACCTGGAACTGGAAGGGGGGAACAGGAGCTCCCGGAGTCTATAATTCCCAACCGGGCACCCAAGGGCAAAGGGTTGAAATAAACAGGATTTTTTTCTGACTGGGGAGAACTGTAGCAGCAATTTTCCCCTCTGAAATGAATAGGACACATACCATATTAACCCACAGTTTAATATGATTTTTTTTTTCATTTAAAGCGCACTAGAATTCCCACATTGCCATCCAGGATCTGAGACTAGAATCCGAAAAATGTGGGTTTTTTTTGGCGGGGGGGGGAATAATGGGGATTGGAAGTGAGATCGGATGAAATGAACAGACGCGAGGGCAGGGAATCCAAGCTCAAAAATAAGTGTATTTTGGAATGGGGTTTAGAGGAGTTGCAGTGCCGCCAGACACCTGCATCCGATCTCAAAATTAAGTGTATTTTGGGGGGTTATAAGAGACAGAATCAAATGAATGGGGCTCAGGGGAGTCATAGCACTGCCGGGCGCCTAGAAGGAATTCTAGTGCCTGGATGCAAATTCGAATTTTTTTCTGGGGAAGGAAACAAGCATGGGGTAGGAGAAAAGAGGGGAACAATGGGACTCGGGGCTGCGAGTCATAGTGTCGAAACCCAAATCAAGGGAAGAGGAATTGTAATGCTGACACCAAGGGATTGGATCGCCCTTTGGAAATGAGCAATAAATACCGCATTTTAAATTGGGTTTTAAATTCCGGCCGCCAGGTGCCCCCAATTGAAAGGGGATTTCGGGAAGTGAAAGTGCCAGAGAAACGTGTGGATAAAATGAGCCCCAAATTAGACTCGCGTTAGAATTCCCACCCACCAGGCGCCCCAAATCAAAAATGGGGGAATCGTGGGATAAAACCAACTTAGCACTCTGTACACGCACAGAGGACTTTTTCCCTCCAAAGGGGAATTCGTTTGCCGGGGTCGGGAACTATAGCGGGACGTGGCTGAACAGGTAGGAGACGGACTCGCCGTTGTGGGTGCGCCGGATTGCCTCGGCCAGGATCATGGAGATGTCAATCACCTAGTGGGGAAAGAGAGGGAGAGGTGGGGTTAACTGGGCACTGGGAGATATAGTGCGTGATATGAATGAATATTTGCGCCAGCCCTTGGCCATAGCAATAAAACAAGACGAATGAATGAATGAATGAATGAATTCATTCAATAAGCTTAACAAGACTTTGAATGAATGAATGAATGAATGAATGAATGAATCTTGATTTGCGGCAGGCCTCTGCAATTACAATAAAGCAACAAGACGATAGACAAAGAATAGAAATGAAAAGTCACGCAATGCGGCGGGGTGGAGCGAGGACGGGGCCAAATGATCTGGGACGAGCCAGAGAGATGATGATGATGATGATAATAATAAATGATGACAATGGAAGGTTTGATAATGATCAGAAACGTGCCAGAGGTTATGATGATGATAATAATAATAATAATATTAATAATAATAATAATAAAAGGTAAAGGGACCCCTGACCGTTAGGTCCAGTCGCGGCCGACTCTGGGGTTGCGGCGCTCATCTCGCTCTACAGGCCGAGGGAGCCGGCGTACAGCTTCCGGGTCATGTGGCCAGCATGACTAAGCCGCTTCTGGCGAACCAGAGCAGCGCACAGAAACGCCGTTTACCTTCCCGCCGGAGCGGTACCTATTTATCTACTTGCACTTTGACGTGCTTTCGAACTGGTAGGTGGGCAGGAGCTGGGACCGAGCAACGGGAGCTCACCCCGTCACAGGGATTCGAACCGCCAACCTTCCGATCGGGAAGCCCTAGGCTCTGTGGTTTAACCCATGTCCTAATAATAATTAGTGATAGCGATAAATGACGATTCTGATGAGAATGATCAGAAACGTGCCAGAGATGATAACAATAACAATAGTAGTAGTAGTAGTAGTAACTGAGGATGTTGATGGAAGGTGCCAGAACGATCAGAAACGTGCCAGAGAGATAATAAAAAATAACAATAATAATCCCCCCTACTTGGATTTTCGGGCAATGCTTCATCTTCTCCTCCTGCGGGATGGTGTTGGTGACGACGACGGCCTCAAACCCGGCACCGTTGATCCGGGAGATGGCCGGGCCGGAGAAGATGCCGTGCGTCAAGATGGCGTAGACGCTGGTGGCGCCTGCTGAGAGGAGCCTGTGGGGGGAAGCGGGTCGGGGTGGATTACCACAGGGGTTGCCTTCCAAGCAGGGTGGGTAAAAATGAATGATTTAAAAAATATTAATAATAATCTGGATTTTTTTGTATTTCAATCTGAATTTTTTAAATTTAAATCAGATTGTTAAAATTTAAATTGGAATTTTTTAATTTAAATTGGATTTCACCCCCACTTAAATTGGATTTCCCCCCCACTTAAAATCAGACTCACTTGTCGGCGGCGTGGCAGATGGTCCCGCAGGTGTCAGCCATGTCGTCCACCAAAATGGCCGCCCGGTCCTTGACGTCGCCCACCAGGACCATGCGGTCGACCTCGCTGGCCTTCTTGCGCTCCTTGTGGATGAGGGCAAAGTCGACGTTCAGGCGGTCGGCGATGGACGTCACCCTGGGAGAAGGATGTCCTAGGTTGAGATGTCTTGATTTAAAATCCTTTTTTTTTTATTATTTAAATCCTTTTTACAGAAAGGTTCAGCCTTGCTGGCATCCTCTGAATATTGACGAGAAGAGGAAGGGCATGGTATAAGTCAGTGTTTTTCAACCTTTTTTGGGCAAAGGCACACTTGTTTCATGAACAAAATCACGAGGCACACCACCATTAGAAAATGTTAAAAAATTTAACTCTGTGCCTATATTGACTATATATAAAGTAATTTTTCAATTTTTCCCACGGCACACCAGGCAACATCTTGCGGCACACTAGTGTGCCGCGGAACAGTGGTTGAAAAACACTGATATACAGTAAAAATTATTATTACTATTATTATTATTATTATTATTATTACTAATACTACAATTACTATGACTACCACTAGAATGGGAGATTAATAGGATGGAACAGCTGGGAGGGACCCCGGAGGGTCTAGTCCAGCCCTCGGCAAGGCAGGAATCTCAGAGCAGAATGCCCAAATGGTAGAGCTGGAAGGGACCTGTGAGAAATTTTAGGAAATTCTGAGGTCACCTTTTGGCACCCCCGGCGTCCGGTGAGACGATGGTGCAGTTCTTCCACTCGGCGATGTTCTCCTTGATCCACTTCAGAACAGCCGGCTCGGCATACAGGTTGTCAACAGGGATGTCAAAGAAGCCCTGAGCCAGGAAGCAGAATAATAATAATAATAATAATAATAATAATAAATTTATATCCCTGTCCATCTGGCTGGGCTCCCCAGCCACTCTGGGCGGTTCGAATCATCATCATCATTATTAATCTGATAAACAGTTGGAAAACGTCATAAAAAGCAAGCCATAATAACATAGTCAACGTAATAACACCGTATTGGCCGGAATAGAAGTCTCACTTTCCCCTAAAATCCCGACTGTGAAAAGTTAATGACGAGATCCCCTACAAGTTAAAGGGTGGCTTCTATTCAGGCCAATATGGTGCCGTATTGACCTGAATATAATAAGCCGCACTTTTCCCCTCCAAAAAAGCGCCCAAACATTTCACAACATCAATTCTTATTATTAAAATTAAAAAGTACATTATTAACATGAGTGTTGAATAGTCATACTGCTCAGAAAGTTCACACGTTGTCATGCGGGCTGGACTAGATGAGCCCTGGGGGACCCACCTGGATCTGAGAGGCGTGCAGGTCCATGGTGATGATGTGGTCGGCGCCAGCCACCGACAGCATGTTGGCGACAAGCTTGGCAGAGATGGGCGCCCGGCTCTGCAATGGAAAGTGGGCTGTTGAATTGGGCGCTGTGCTACAACTCCCATCCTGCCCAGCAGCTAGGATCCCATTTTATAATCTGGCCTATCTAGCCGGACTCCAACTCCCAGCATGCCTAGCTTAAAAGACTCCACTTCCCAGCATGCCCAGTCTCCAATTCATCCCACCTATAACCCAGCCTAGCTACCAAGAGTAGGGCATTGCCACCCTTAGTCTGGTCCGCCAGGCAACTTCGCCCCCTCCCCGGTGCACCATTAATCCCACCCCCCTGGAAACCTTGTCCTTCTTGTCCTGCCGGGCGTAGGGGAAGCAGGGAATGACAGCTGTCACTCGGCTGGCCGACGCAATCTTGCAGGCGTTGATCATGATCAACAGCTCCATCAGGTGGTCGTTGATCTCGCCGCAGCCGCTCTGGACAATGTAGACGTCCTCGCCGCGCACGCTCTCACCGATCTCCACGCTGCAGGGAGAAAGAATCAAGGATTTTTATTTTTATTTTCAAACCAGATTTATTTATTTAAATCGGATCTCCCCCCATTTAAATTGGATATTTTCCATTTACAGTGGTACCTCGGGTTACGTACTCAATTCGTTCCGGGTCGCTGTACGTAACCCGAAACGTACACAACACGAAAAACGCGCTTTGTGCATGTGCAAAACGTCTCTGCGCACAACGCTTCTGCACACATGCGGATCGCGCACGATGGGAAACACTTCCGGGTTACGGAAGTTCATAACCTGAAAAGTCTGTAACCCGAGTTACGACTGTAAATGGGATATTTTCAATTCAAATTGGATTATTTCGATTTAAATTGATTTTAAAAATTAAACGCTTTCTAAATATATTCTCTTTATGATATGTTCTAATCCAAAGGATTTATTATTTTGATTTAGGGATAGGGATTAGGAATAATAATAATAATAATAATAATAAATCAGGATATAAGTTTTCATGTGTGCTAGAACCAAATCAGTCATTTTTGATATAACTGTAAAAACAACTCTGAAAATTTATCATTCCTAAAGGAAACCTTCATCTGGTTGTCAACAGGAAGATTATACCAGCAAGAATATACCAGTTAAAAAAATGATTTAAATCAAGTCTTACTGACTAGGATTTAAATTGTGATTTAAATCGATTTGTTTTAAATCAAATCCACTCTGTGGAAAACTACAGTTCCCACAGTGCTGCACAATTCTCATAGTGGTGCTCTGCGTTTCTTTCCTGGAAAACTACAGTTCCCAGATTGCTGTCTTGTCTCCTGCTTGGAGAAATAGTTCCCAGAGTGCTCCCCATCACATTAAAGGAAAACTACAGTTCCCAGACCGCTCCCAGTCTTTCCTGGAAAACTAGTTCCCAGAGCGCTGCTCTCTCTCCTTCACGGAAAACTACAGTTCCCAGACTGCTCCACCATCTCCTTCCCAGAGTGCTGCCCCTAATCCCCTAGAGACGCAGCATTACATCCAGCCTGGGGAAACTACAGCTCCCAGCCTGCCCCGCGCGCTCCCCTAAGACCCATTGGCCCGCTCGCCATTGACCCAATGGCCACGCACCAATCCCATCAAGTCCCTCGCACACAGCACGGAACTACCCTTCCCGGCCTGCCACGCGGCGGCCGCGCATGCGCGCAACCCACCACGTCTCCTGGTTGGAGAACTTCTTGGTGACCACCTTGCCCAGCTCGAGGCCCAGCCGGTCGGCGATCCTCTGCGACAGGTCCTGGTGCGAGGAGCCGCTGAAGAGCTTAATGTTGGGCATCCTGCTGGCTAGCGACGCCGCCGGCGAGAACGACGAGCCCGAGCGCGACGTCGAGGCCTCGGCCACCTCCACCCCGGGGACAGGCCCGCCGCCGGCGGCTCGCCGCTCGCCCTCGGCCGCCTCGCGCCGCTCCAGCAGGCCGAGGAACGCGTCTAGGAGCGCAGGCCGCGCCCGCCGCCTCAGACGACGGAGCCGCACTGCGCCGCCATCTTGGGAGCGGGCCTTTATATTACCTCGGGCGGCGCGCGCAAGCGCGGCGCGCCAAAGTAACGCCCACTAGGGAGAGGGGCGCCTGCGCGGAAGCGGAGACGTTCCTGCTTTCGCGAGGGTGAAAAGGCAGGCGGTGAAACACGCCCCTCTTCCAAAAAAGCGCGTCTGCGCACACGGCTCCTTGAAACGGCGTCTCCTCAATGGTCGCCCGGCAACGCGTGCCTCTTCAGCGAGCGAGACACGCCCCCACCTGTTCGGGGGTCTCCAGTGCAAGTGTGCGCTTGCGCCTTCGGAGGAGGCGCGCCATTGGCCGACGAGCGTCGAAGGGCAGAAGCAGCCGCTCCGCGCGGCTCGTTTGCGCACGCGCGGACTCCGTCAACGAAGCAGGCAGCAATCCAACCGGTGCAGCTTGCAAAGCCCTGAACTTCCATTTCTTGGGAAGAGTTTCCTGGATGGGAAATATTTACAAGTAGGTAGCCGTGTTGGTTTGCCGTAGTCGAAGCAAAATGAAAAATGAAAAATTCCTTCCAATAGAAACTAAGGAGCTACTGGAAGGAATTTTTTAATTTTTTATTCTGGATGGGAAAGTTATTTTCTGGGGAAATAACGGAGGAATAAACCCTACCAGCACCTTAATTCTTCCAGCCTTTCATTCTTTATTCTTTTATTCTTATTAATCTATAGCGATCCCTTGACATTCCTTAGTTCTACTGCAGGACCACTGCGGAGCGCCAGTGAAAGTGAAAAGAAGTGAAAGTGAAAAGAAGTGAAAGTGAAAAGAAGTGAAAGTGAAAAGAAGTGAAAGTGAAAAGAAGTGAAAGGAACTTGCAACATCGGATCCAGCCTTGTTATTTTGTAACCAATTGAGTTTAATAATAATAAGAATAATAATAGGGTTAGGGATGAGGGTTAGAGATAAGAATAGGAGTTAGGGATAGCACCATTATCATTATTAAATAATAATATTTAATATCATTATTAAATAATAATATTTTTTCCCAATTATCCCGTGTTTTTTCCAGGCCCACCATAACCCGACCCCCAAAAAACCTGTCCCACCTCCACTTTTCCCATTTTTCCCGAGGCTTTCCCATCCCTAAACCTAAGCCTGCAGAACTCCTGGCTGCAATTCTCTGAAGCTTTCCCAAACGGCCCATAGATCTTGGGTAGGGATGGGAAGGCTGGGGCAAATCAGGTTTCCCCCCTATTTTTTTCTCAAAAGCCTTTTTTTCTATAAAAAGGTGTGTGTGTGTGGAATATTCAAACTACCTGTTTCTCCTAAAATAAGACACCGTCTTATATTTTTTTCCGCTCAACAAAACACAGTATGGCTTATTTTCAGGGGATGTCTTATTTTAACTGTGTCGCATCGTTACGCTGCATTTCTGGGGAAATAACGGAGGAATAAACCCTACCAGCACCTTAATTCTCTCCAGGCTGTTTTAATGGGAGGTGCCGCGTCACTATGGCTTATTTTCGGGGTATGGATTATTTTCGGGGAACGGCTTATATTTCGCAAATGCATAGAAATCCTGCTATGGCTTCTTTTATGGCTATGTCTTATTTTAGGAGAAACACGGTATGTCAAACTGTTTTTTCCAATCCCCCCTGAGGTGGGGGACAGCTTTGGGGGGGGGGAACAGGAAAAAACAGGTTTTTTCCCAGGTCTTCTCGTCCTTCTCTATTATTATTATTATTAAATTTGGGAGCCAAAACATATAAATTCCATGGCGTTCCAGATCTGTATTGTTTATACCCCACCCATTTCATAAAGAAATAAATCAAGGAAGAACTGTGATTATTTTCAGGTAATCCTCTCAGATGGGCACTAAAATGATATTATATTTGGGAGCCAAAACATCCAAATTCCATGGCTCCAGTTATAGGTAGGTAGCCGTGTTGGTCTGCCATAGTCAAAACAAAATAAAAAATAAAAAAAAATCCTTCCAGTAGCACCTTAGAGACCAACTAAGTTTGTTCTTGGTATGAGCTTTCGTGTGCATGCACACTGCTTCAGATACCAATTCCATGGCGTTCTGGATCTGTATTATTTATTTCCCCCACATTTCATAAAGAAATAAGAGTCAAGGGACGACTCGGATTAGGTCAGCACTTCAAAATTAACATTATTACTAAATATCAATTATTAATATTATTTGCTACTTAATATTACTTAATATTATTACTTGCTTTGATTAATCTTAATTAATAGTCACATTAATATAATTATATATTAATATTAACCAACATTGTTAGATTAATCTTAATATTATTGTTTAGGAATAGTCCATATTTTAAAATAAATATTATTATTATTATTATTTGGGGGGAGAGATGTCACAAACACAAGATCGATATGAAGATTCGTGTATTGGCATAAATTTGCATATATGTTACACATCTTTCTACATAGACAATCTCAGGTCGAATTTACACAGATATAATTTCCATATATCTATACATATATAGTCTTTATTATGTATAATATATACAGGCATGTAAAAAAGGGGGGTTCTCTGTGTCCAGGGGGAACCCCAAAGGTCATCCAGCCCAACTCCAGGCAAGGCCACCTCAGTGCCAATCATTGCGGTGGGTGGAGTCATCCGACCGTCTCCCGGCTTCCTTCTTTCCTTCGTCCCTCCATTTTGCCATCCTTCCTTCCTTTGTCCCTCCCTTTCTCTGTTCTTCCTTCCTCCCTTCCTTGCTCCCTCCCTCCCTTTTTCTGTCCTTCCTTCCTTCCTTCCTTCCTTCCTTTGTCCCTCCCTCCATTTTCCATTCTCCCTTCCCTGTTTCCTTCCTTCCTTCCCTCCTTCCTTTTCTCTGTCCTCCCTCCCTCCCTCCTTCCATCCCTCCCTTTCCCGGTCCTTCCTTCCTTCCTTTGTCCCTCCCTTCATTTTTCTGTGCTTCCTTTCCCAGTTCCTTCCTTTCTCCCTTCCTTTTTCCTTCCTTCATTTTCTCTGTCCTCCCTCCCTCCCTTTCTTCTTTCCTTCGTCCCTCTCTCCCTTTTTCTGTCCTTCCTTCTTTCCTTCATCCCTCCCTCCCTTTCTCCTCCCTCCCTCCCTTCTTCCTGTCCTCCCTCCCTCTGTCCTTCCTTCTTTCCTCCCTCCCTCCACGGGATGCTCCCGTGCCAATCCTTGCGGTGGGCGAGGTCACCTGACCGCATCCTGACTTTCAGAGCCGAGGGGTTGGACTACATGACCACCAGGCTCCCGCCAACGGAGCCCAGGGCACCTTCCCCGCAGAGCAGCAACCTTGTCACATTTCCCTGAACTTCCTCTCGGCGGGCCTCACTTTGCCACCGGCGCTATCAATGGGAGTGCCAGTTCCTCCCCTGCCTGTCTGGCTGCCGACTCCTCCGCTGCCTTTGCCAGGACGGCGTAGTTCCTCGCCACCTCTTCCACTTGGGCTAGCAGCGCCCGCCGCCTCGCCTCTTTGCCCACCACCGCCGCCGTCTCCGCCAACCGCACCAGCACCCGGAAGCTCCCGGCAACGGACGGCAGCAGCCGCGACGGGCTCTTCTCGGCACTCGCCACCCGCCGGCAGGCGGCCCTCAGTTCTCGAAAGGCCAGTGCCAGCTCCCGCCGCCCATCGTCCGGCGCCGGCTCCCCGTTCCCTGCCGCCGCCGCCGCACATTGCCGCAGGGCGCCCAGCAGCCGCTCGGCATCGAGCCTCACTGCTGAGAACCCGCCGGGGAAGACGTACTCCCGCCCGCGCAGCTCCCGGATGCGCTCAAGGCCCGACGCTGCCCGCAGGTCAATCTCCTGCGTCCGGGCTGTGGCGTCTGGGATTGGCGGCGCTGAGTAGCACAGCTCGTCGGCCTCGTCATCACCTCCCCGTGCCGAGAAGCAGGAGCGCACCGAGCAGCAGCCCTCTCCACCCGGCGCCAGTTGCCGCGGGCACACATCCTCTGGGAAACGCGGTGCCGGATCGCCCTCTTCTGGAATGGCCCCTTCCCCACTGGTGTGCCGCTGCAGCTTCTCATAGCGTGGTGCTTCTGCCGCCACACACTCGCTCCCCAGGCAGGAGGTGCTCTTTTCCGCATCTCTCGGCTTTGGGCTGGCTGAGCGCACCCGGCGACTCGGGAATCCTTGCACCACCTGCTGCGGGCAACTCTCCCTCCCTCGGCAGTTGCACCACGACATGCTGGGTGCTGTCGGCACGGGGCTGGCGCCTGCCGGGCAATCACAGCCCCCCGGCGCCGGACCTTTCAGGAGCTGCTCCAGGAATTCCAGTTCGAACTGCTTCACTTTCCGGAGCTGCGCCCGGCGCTCGTCCGTCTCCCGTTTCAGCCGTGCTGGGAAGGTCGCTGAAAAGAGCTTCCGGAAGCGGAATGCTGGCCGGGGTGCCCGTGGCTGTGCCGGGATCTCCGTATCCTCTCCGTTTGGTGCCTCGGGTTCAAGATCAGGTGTTTGCCAGGGCGGCGGAACCGTAGTATCTCTCCGGATCCTCTCTGTCGGAGTCTGGCAGCTCTCTGCGTCCTTCTGGGGACACTCGGGTTCGGAGTTCGAGGGGCAAGGCTGCACGCTGGGACTTGGTTCGGCCTCGGCGATTTGCGCCGGCGAGGACCTCCCGCTCTTGACCTGTGAAGTGGGTGCCCTGCAGCCTCGCAAGCGGAAAGCTAGCTCCTTCCGGGCCAGGAAGCCATCTGGGTCGACCCGCTGCGCCAGAAAATAGGTAGCGTTCGGGGAAGCGGCGGCGTCGCGGCTGGAGTCGGGGTCGAGGGCTGCCAGGACAATGAGACCTAGAGGAACCACAAGGGGCGGGAACGTTAGGATGATGAATAATAATAATAATACTGTTGAATACTTATTATACTGCTAATAATAACCCTCTCCCCAATCCCTATCCAAGGGGGTGGGCTCAACGCCCTCTTCAATACCTGTGGCCGGCGCTGGCGGCCCGTCCTCCGCCTCCGCCAGGGCTTCCAGGGCCTGCAGGGTAGACACCAGCGCCTCGTCGAGATCCTGGGCATGTTCCCGGACTGTCCGGAACCCCGGTGCAGCCGCCTCGACGAAGGTCACCGGCAGCTGGCGTCCGGGGTCCTCACTTGGTGCCGCCCGCTGGCGCCGGGTGTCGTCCTCATCGGAGCTGTTGTCCCCAAAGCCAGGGGGTGGCGCCGCGATGGCCAGGGCGGCGCCAGGGTCATCGTCATCGCCCTCGCTGCCCGGCGGTGGCAGTGCCATCAGGTCCAGGCCGGCGCGGCCCAGGCTCCGTCCAGGACCGTCCACCGAGCGGGCTCGGGCGCGCCTAGTGCCGCAGCCCTCGCCCTCAGCGCCTGGGAGTTTCAGCACCGGGTCCGACTTGGTCCTGGGCCGGCTTTCCCCATTTCCGAAGATCCGGTTCTGGTTGAGGTCGGGGCGGCGGCGGCGCAGTGGCTCCGGTGGCGTAGCATGGCGGTTGCCGCTGGTGCTACGGTTCCCGGCCTCCTTCTCTCTGCCTGGAAAAGGAGAGAGAGAGCAGAGGGTGAGGATGGTTGATGGGGAAGGAGCTACGGGGTTGTATAGTCCAACCCTCTTGACCCCGCATGGAATGAAGCCCTCCTGGGTCCTGATTTGAACTCCTGCTTGTCCATAGGGCATTCGTATTTTCTGCACATAAATGTATTATATTATTATTATTATTATCATTATTAAAGTCTCTATACTCAGCGGAGAAATGTAAAAGCATAATTGTTGTTGTTCTGTTGTTGTTATTTAAAGGTAAAGGTACACCTGACCATTAGGTCCAGTTGCGGATGACTTTGGGGTTGCGGTGCTCATCTCGCTTTACTGGCCGAGGGAGCCGGCGTACAGCTTCCGGGTCATATGGCCGGCATGACTAAGCCGCTGCTGGCGAACCAGAGCAGCGCACGGAAACGGCGTTTACCTTCCCACTGGAAGGTATCTACATGTGCTTGACGTGCTTTTGAACTGCTAGATGGGCAGGAGCTGGGACCGAGCAACAGGAGCTCACCCCTTCGCGGGGATTTGAACTGCCAACCTTCTGATCGGCAAGCCCTAGGCTCTGTGGTTTGGACCACAGTGCCACCCTGTTGTTATTTAGGATATGCTTATTTTCATAGAAATGTAAGATGACGACGACGACGATCATTTATATTGCCTCTTTTTCGTTGGAGAAATGTAAGAGTGGATAAATGGGTGGGATATAAATATATTATTATTATTATTATTATTATTATTATTATTATTATTATTGCTGTTAATATTAATAGGGACCCAGACTGGCTTCCCTCAATATGGGATTTTTTCCCCTCTGGAAAAATCAGGCATCTCAGCTGGTTGGAATTTTATGAGCTTGGAAATGTATGGTCATGCTATTTGCAGATAAAGTCACTCAGATTTGGAAGGAGGTAGACTCCACCGTAGGAGCAGGGCCAGGGCAGGAGAGTGCTGGAGTCCTGTCTAGTCCAGTTGCATGGGATGGATTCCAATCTGTTACCTCCGAGGATGTGGACAGGCTGCTTGGACGAGTGAAACCGACCACC